>SOPF01026996.1:0-25440 GCA_012979155.1 Hypericum perforatum | reverse complement strand
TAAAAATAAGATATTTTTTAACATAAAATTTTAATTTTAGATATAAATTTTAACTTAATCATAATAAATATATGAAATTTTATCATGAAATATCTAGCATATTATTAAAAAAATAAAAAGTCAATGTTATGGAATATATTTCAGAATATTTAAAAAATATATTATATTTTATAAATAAATAATAATAATAATAATTCTAATTAGGGTCTTATCAAGATTTAGTTAAGATTTAGTTAGGTTATGGTCTAAATTAGGGTAAAACCGTAAAAGACATGATAAAAATTCATTGATTCATACCTACCCTATATCCTACCTTTAAATATAGACTCATATACATACCCTACCCTAGAGCTGATTAATGTCAACACTTTCAACCCACATTGTAAGTTCCAACCTGCAGACCCTACCTCTTTCTATAGTCCTCCGGCCTTTCCGATTCAATGTGGCTGCCGTTGTCGCAATGCTTGAAGGATGTCCAGCAGCTGGTCGCCGAAACGCCTACTCTACTGTCCTCCTTCATCTTCCAGCCTCCGAACATGGTCCCATCCTTCCAAGGAGGAGGTCGCCGCTCCCACTGGGGGCACAAGCACGCGTGGTCCTCTACTACACTAGC
The DNA here is from genome assembly GCA_012979155.1 of Hypericum perforatum. NCBI lineage: Eukaryota > Viridiplantae > Streptophyta > Magnoliopsida > Malpighiales > Hypericaceae > Hypericum > Hypericum perforatum. The sequence continues at coordinate 24,827 of SOPF01026996.1, read as the reverse complement.
CTACGTATGGTCCGTTCAACCATGCACTCCATCCCCCGTCCCTATTGCGTCTCCCCTCAATGAGCGGGACCTTGCCAAGGAATCCTCCTTCCTCGAGCACGAGCTCAGCGAGTGAAGTGGGTGCATGATGGCAGAAATGACATTGTCACCCCCTTCACTCTCCTCGATTCTCACTCGCCATAATTTTTTATGATGGATTGGGAGATATTTTTGTGTTACATGTTCAATTTAATTTTTTTATTTTGGATTTTAATTCAAATTAGAGTTTTTAAATTTAAGGTTTTTAAATTTTAATTTTCTATTTAATTTTGATTATAATTAAGATGAATTTGAGTTTTGAGTATTTTGGTTGAAGGTTACAAGAAAAAGATGAAGCCTTAAGAAGGAGAAATTTTATTTTTTTATTTTTTAACATAAATATTTTTGTCAATTCGCATAATGTTAGAGATTTGAGATTATAATTTTGTCAAACTAATTTTTTTTTAATTTTGTTACATAACAGAAAAAATGAAAGATAATATGTCAAACATAGAGATTTTGCGTAATTTATATTTTTTAATGACGCAGACTTAATAACTTTCATCAAGTTAGTTAACTAACTTGATGAAAAAATAATAATTGATCATCTTTTAATCAAAACCACGAGCATATGAATCGAACTAATTAATCATCAACAAATTAAGAATAAATCAAACTATAACCAATCATGATCACGAATTAATTGAACCAAATATATTATTCACGTAATCCGTCTCTTTATATGTGAAATATCGAATTACTGCGCCACAATTACTATACTTTTTGTCCCCCCAACTTTTACAATTAAGTTAAGTTGAGACCATATTGTTTTTCTAATATCTGACATCATTTTATTAGGTCAACTAATATAACTTTAAGACACATCAATTTTCTTAAAAAGTTAGCAAAATTCTTTTATAAATATTTAACATGACTTAATCAACATGATTAAACTAGAAATTGTTGCCCGAGTTAAGTGAAATACGTATTGAAAATTGTCCAACATCGGAAAAAATAAATTATTCGAATTAGTTTATAAACAATATATCCATTTAATTTCCTCCTAAAAGTTTATTTGACGGTTATTAACTTTGCATTAAACTACCATTTTAGGAGTACTATTTCTACACTGAATTTGGAAAAGCGAAGTCTCCGTAAGATTTATTCGTAAATTATCCAAATTAGCCATAACAATATTTAATTTTAATTTTATTTAAAAATCAATATTTTATTATTAAATTTACTATTCATATGGATTAATTAGTTTCGTGGCAAAACCAACAGGGACTTGAAAAAGAATATGAATTCGCGTATTAATAAGTAAATTAATTATGATATCTTAAGAGATATATCCTGCGAATTCACACGCATGTAGTATAGCTTATTAAGCAATAGCAACACACAAGCGGCGCCACTTCGAGGGGAAGATCTTTGCCGGTAACAAGCACAAACATGTAGTCGAGAAGGCCGCGTCGAACTCGAAGGAAGTGAGCCGGAGCAGGAGTGAGGGTAGCACGAAGAGCGCCAGCTCACTGAATGTCAAGGTCAACTTGTTTGACCTAAACAGTTTGCCGGTGGAGACGACGGCTGAGGAGGATGACGATGACTGTTCTGCCGGGAGACGGCGGAGGAGGTGCTGAGCCATATTCTTCCATCGCTGGCGAAGAGGCCTAAAGTTCTGTGTTTCGATATCTTAGGCCAAGTTACATTATGGAGTTGTACATAATTTTAGAGTTTGAGGTTTTTTTTTTTTGGGCTTTAATTAGGAATTTGAATCTCTAAACACCGATACAAATTTATTTTCTTTATTTATTTTTGTTTCAAGTGGGATGTTGGGCTGGAGACTGTAGGGGAGAGTATAATTGATTTAATTGAGTCATTACTGGATTTGTTAATGCTAAGATTGTAGTTAATTTCGAAATATTAAAATATGTTTATAAACACCCCCTTTATTAGATTTCATTTCTTAACTTCCTATGTTGGAAATTCGGGTGCGTTTGCTTTCTCATATATGACAGACAGAACAATATATTTAATATTTGAAATGAAAACTGGTCGGTACAAAATCATTTTTTTTCTTTAGTCCAATTTTTAAAAGTTGTCTCATCCTTCCACGTGGGAGAAGAAAGCGGAGATGAGATCCTCGTTTCGCGATAAGCTGATCTCATCAGTAGGTCCGACTATGCGACTCAAGGAAAGAGGCAACCTGGTCAAAGCTGGCTTGGCTCCGCAGGGCCTACAGATCCTCCGCGGGTAACATTCCATCCGTTCCTTCCGGCAAAGCTTCAAGAGCCATGGACCAATTTGCCTGGTCATTAAGCCGCTAGGGCTATTTGTGAGACTACAGATGATGGAAAAGTTCTCATTTAAGGCATCTATAAGGTGAAATTTAAACCAAATGGTGAGGTCGAGTTCGAGTGCTAAAGGAGAGGTTAGTCGCAAGAGGCTTCACACAAGTTGTAGGTGAAGATTTCTGCCAAACTTTTGCTCCCATAGCAAAATCGGTCATGATGCGCTGCTTATTGACGATTGCCGTTAAAAAAAGGTTGGGTGATTGTTAGAATCTCCATATTTTATTCAAAATCTTAAGATAATAAATAGGTGAATCATCCACACTTATAAATATGTCCAACCTATTTGTAATTTCTGATGAGATATTCTCTCAAGATACCTCCCTCAAACAAAGTCCACCGGGCTAAAATTTGCATGGACTTTCACTACCTCTTGTGTTTTCAAATGGGGGTCATGTGTGTGCAATGGTTCATGGGCTTCATAATGGTCTCAAAATGAACCAGCTCTGATATCATATTAAAATCTGTATATCTTAACCAGGATCAAGCTATACATTACCTTAAGATTTTCAATGTGGACACTCTCCAACACCGATACACCTACTTGACATTGATAACGTTTGCTTTCATAGAAACCTCGTGAGGGAAATCTATTTGTGCGTCTTACGAGGGTACCAAATGAAAGGAAATACAAGAGTTTGCACGCTTCACAAGTCGTATGGCTTGCGACAAGACTCCAGAGGTACAGCAAGCTCACAATGACTTACTTGAAAAAGGTTTCAAGAAATCAAAGTTTGAACCACTCATTATTCTCCTACACCTATGGGAATGTGATCATCAAGGTATTGATTCATGCTGATGATGTCAACTTGACAGCCACAAGTCAAGAAAAAATAGATGAGATCAAAACCTATTTACATGAGAAGTTCAAAATTAAAGATTTGGGTCCTCTGAAGTATAGAAGTAGTAGGACTTCAAATAGACTATCACTTAGTCAATGAAAGTACATGATAAACATTTTGAATGACTGAGAAAGAAGAAAGTAAGTCAACTACCTTTCCTAAAGAACAGAACCATCATCTTGAGGTGGACAAAGGAGTAGAAATGATAAACCCAAATAGATGCATAAGATTAGTTAGTGGTTCAACATATTTTGTCGTGACACGACCAAAAATAGCTTATGTTGTTGGTGTCTTTAGCCTGTTAGTCACCATTCCACGCGGAACAAGTCGTTGAATACCTGAAAGAGAAAGCTAGACAAGGCATCCTTTTACGTGCTGGTGTGGGAGAAAATTTGACATTGCATAATGCTAGATGGGTCCCCTGTATCATGGCAAAGTAAAAAGCAAAGCATGGTCTCACAATCAATGGTTGAGTCCGAATATCGAGAATTGACTAATACGGTTAGTGAACTAATGTGGTTGCAATTGTTAATGAGTGAGCTAGATGCACCAAAAAATGACAAACTATTCTTTATTGTGATAATGAGGCAGCATTGCACATAGCCAAGGATCCCGTGTAATATCACATATGAAATACTTGGAAAATGACTATTATTTTATGCACTCAGTCGTATTGATGACCCACCCCACAATCATTGCGTTCACAGCACTCACTCGTCATAGTTAGGATTCATGAAATCCGGTTGTGTGATTTAGACCGTCGATGAAAGCTAGCTTGCATTTAGCCTTCAATGTGTTTTGCAATGCTTTCACCCACTCGTCGTAGTTATCACCCCCATAATTATCACCCCGTAAAGAGAAAAGGAAGAAGAAGTAGCTTGATAATAGCTGCGAGAGAAAGAGAGAGAGAGATCTTTGTGGAAATTTTCTCTCACTGTTGTATTGAATCCTTTTGCATATTTATAAGCTATATATACCCTATCTAGTGAAATGAATCTAATGGGAAATATTCCCTCTAACAAACTTGTAAAGAATAAAGAAAAACTAAAATAAGCATCAAGTGACATGGCAAGCTGTCACGTCATCGGATTCTGTGTAATCATTGGATGCTTCCTTTGCAGCTACAGATCATCCTCGAACCACGCGCTAGGAGACATGTTTCCTTCATCCACTCGCACAGGCCGTTCACTCGCTTGGCCCTCTTTTCTTCTTTCTATCTGCGTGGGCCGTAGTTGGGCTATCTTCATATGTAAGGCCCAGAAGGTGTTAACTGAGTTTACAATGGCAGGCCCGCTTCTCTTCAAATTCTCCCGGGCTTGTTGAAGTTCCTTAGCAGTTAGGGCAGCTTCGTCTCCTTCCATTAGATGGCAAGGTTGTAACTTCAAGAGCCCTCCGCAAGCTGGACTGGATATACTGAGCAGTCCCAGCTTGACCATAAAGGTGTAGAACAAAGACGGAGCAAGTGGTTTAGTAAAGATGTCAGCCAATTGAAGTTCAGCTGGCACATGGAAGAGTCGAACCACTCCTTTCACGATCTTCTCGTGCACTAAGTGGCAATCGATCTCGATATGTTTGGTATGCTTATGAAAAACTGGATTTTCCGCAATGTGTATGGTGGACTTGTTATCACAGAAGAGAGCAGCATGCATCGGATAGTTAAGGCCAAGATCATCAAGCACATATGTTAACCACTAAACTTTGCAACTCAACGAGGCCATAGCCCTGTATTCAGCTTTGGATGAACTCTGTGAAATAGTAGGTTGCTTCTTGGATTTCCAACATACCAAGGAGTTACCTAAAAACACACAATATCCTGTAGTGGAACAACGTGTATCGACACATCGATCCCAGATTGCATCACAGAATCCAGATAACTTGACTTCTGTTGATGACGAAAAGAACAGACCAAGACCATGATGCTTTTTGGTGTATCAAAGAACTCGATGAAGAGCTTTGTTATGCGTGACCAATGACCTTGTGAGAAATTGACTGAGTTGATGAACTGCATAGCATAAATCTGGTCGAGTATTAGTGAGGTAGAGCAATTTACCAATCAGTTGTCTATAAGTAGAGGGATCATCAATTTCTCTAGATTCTTCAGACTCTTGATTATCAGATAATTGCAAGTTGTGTATCATTGGAGTGTGCATGGTTTTACAATTATCAAAGCCAGCTTCTCGCAATATCTCAGTCGCATATTTCTGCTGACACAGATGAATGCCTTCATGTGTTATGGTCACCTCAATTCCAAGAAAAAACTTCAAGTTGCTAAGATCTTTGATTTTCAGTTGGTCATGTAAGAAGTGTTTGACTCTTTGGATTTGAGCCAGATTGTTGCCAGCCACAATGATATCGTCCATATATACAAGGAGGCATAGCAGAAAATCTTACCCCTTCAAGATAAACATGGAATGATCTGACTTGGCCTACAAAAAACCAAAGTCAACAAGCAAGGTGGTAACTTTGTGGAACCATTGTCTACTAGCTTGCTTGAGTCCATAGAGAGACTTGTTGAGCTTGGAGATTTTGTTTCGCAGACAAGAGACTCCAGGAGGAAGCTCCATGTAAACTTCTTCATATAAATCACCATGTAGAAAAGCATTATTGATATCAAGTTGTTCCAAGTGCCAATTCTTTGCAGCTGCAAATGCAAGGACTAATTTTACAGATGTGAGTTTGACGACGGGAGAGAAGGTCTCAAGATAATCCACTCCCAATGCTTGAGTGTAGCCCTTTACTACGAGCCTTGCCTTGAACCTCTCGATGGTTCCATTTGAGTGACGTTTCACTTTATAGACCCATTTGCATCTGATGGGCTTCTTTCCAACTGGGAGATCAACTATATCCCAGGTGTTGTTTTGATAGAGAGCATCAAGTTCATTTTTCATGGCTTCTTTCCAGCAAGGGAGTCTATCAGCTTCTGCAAAACTGGTAGGTTCCTTAATTCCATGAGCAGATAAAAGGAAATCTTTATGAAGAGAAATGTGATCACCAAAAATCTGTGCAGCAGTAGGCTGCCTTGTCTTCTGCACAGGAACCTTGCTACTTGGAGAGCAAGATTGGACGTGCTGAGAGTGAAACAGACCCTGAGCGTAATCGTTGAGATATGAGGGAGGATGTTTGGATCTAGTGGATCTGCGCACAGCTGGATTTGTGTGTGTTGGCTCATCAAAACAGAGTCGGGTGTCTTTGCTAGGCATCTGACTTGGTATGTTGTCAAGAAGTGGGAAATTTGAGGAATGTAGGTCATCAAAGCAGAATGGGGTTATTCTGCTAGGCATCTGCTGATTGGAACCAGTAGGAAATGGTGGTATTGTAGGAGTGGACTCATCAAAGCAGGGAGAAGGTGGCCTGCTAGGCATCTGATGTGTATCATCAGGAAATGCAGTAGTAAGTCGAGTGGGTGCAGGGTGTTCTATGGGTCGTGGTGTTGATGGTATGTTTTGGAAAGGGAAATAATGCTCATAAAATAAGACATCCCTAGAAACAAATGTAGTATGAGTGTCTAAATCATAGACTTTATAGCCTTTAATTCCATTCATATAACCCAAAAAAATGCACTTTCTTGCTCTAGAATCAAACTTTTTTAAGCGTGGAAGTACTGCAGCATAGCACAAACAGCCAAAAACTCAAAGATGCGACAAAGTGGGTGGCCATTTGTGAAGAATTTCAAAAGGAGTTTTGTTAGAAAGGATCTTGGAAGGAGCCAAATTTATCAAATGGACAGCATGAATCACACAAGCACTCCAAAAAGAGGTTGGTAGATATGACTGAAATCTGATACCTCGAGCAATATTAAGTATGTGTTGATGCTTCCTCTCAACTCGATCATTTTGTTGAGGAGTGTAAGAACAAGTGATTTCATGTTTATCCCTTTAGAAGCAAAATATGAGTGCAATAAAAATTTGGTTCCTTGGTCAAACCTTATTGTTTTAATCTTGGTTTGGAATTGTGTTTCAATTATATGGGAGAAGGTTTCAATGCAGGTTTTCACATCAGTTTTGTGTTTCAAAAGATGAACACATGTGTGCCTAGAATGATCATCAACAATAGTTAAAAAGTAATGGAAACCATCATAAGAGGGAATGGAATATGGACCCCAAACATCAACATGCAACAAATCAAAACATTTTGATGCAATCTTCTCACTTAACGGAAAAGGTAACCTTTTGAATTTTGCATAGTGACAACTGTCACAAGGCGTTATGAAAACATGGGAAATGTCAGGACAAATTTGTCTTAAAACAAGTAACTTTGAGCTAGGGAGATGACCTAGTCTATAATACCAAAGATCAAGGTTGTGTTGTAGGTGGTTTGCTGGATTGGTAGCTGCTATGTAGGTAGAGTTGATGGTGAAGCTGGTATTGATGTAGTATAGCCCATTTCTTCTCTCAACAATTTCAATCCACTTCCGTGTAACTAGGTCCTGTATTTCACAATAAGACTTTGAGAAAACCAGTGAGATTGGTTAATCATTAGCCAATTGAGATATGGAAATAAGATTGAAACTAAAATCTGGCACCAGCAACACATTGAAAAGCATGAGGTGTGGTGACACCTTCACCGTTCCAACGTGTGAAGTTGCTATTTTGCAGCCTATTGGTAACGTGATATATACATTTCTTATCTCTTTGCAGTGACTGAAAAGCTTCTTGCTGCAAGCTACATGTGTAGAAGCTCCAGAATCTAGTATCCAATCGTCAGTAGCAGAGTTCGAATCATCAGCTACTTTTGAATCATAGGACAAGTGATTACCTGCAGCAGAGCAAAACTTGGAATCAATAACATTTGCTACTTGATGACCAGGATGAGCAGCATTGTTGGAGCCTCCACCACCAGTCTCCAAGTCCAGTTTGGAATCTGCAAAACCTTGTGAAAAAGTTTGCTTCATCATAGTCATGAGACCATGCATTTGTGCAGCACTAAAACCATACTACCCCTTGTCATCTGCAGTTTTATTTGAAGATATGGTTGCTGCGACTTGATTGAACTTACTCCTGGGCCTGGATCCAGGTGGGAAACCATGCAGTTTGAAGCATTTTTCAATCGTATGCCCCTCCTTGTGACAATAAGTACAGATAGGCCTCTTCGATTCAAATTTCTTCGCAGGAGATCTAGCAGCAAGTATAGCAGTATTCTTGATATTTCTTGCAATAATAGGTATGGTAACACTTTGTCTCTCATGTTAAGTGACCAAATACATGACACGACTCATTGTGGGCAGAGGTTCCAATATCAGAATCTGAGTTTTAACATGTTCAAAGTTCTCATTTAACCCAGTAAGAAATCCTATGATATAATCCTGATCTCGATGCTCTGCATTTAGCAGAGTTGCAGCACATGGATCACGTGCATCTCGCATACATTCACACACAGGCATAGGTCTATATTGAAGCAGTTGGTCCCACAAAGACTTGTATCTAGAAAAGAACTCATTCACAGAGAGAATACCTTGAGAGAAATTTGAGATCACTTTCTTGAGAGCTGCGATCTTCACTAGATCTCCTTTTCCAAAGCACTCTTTAAGATGGTCCCACATATCAGCAGCTGAATCAAACCAAAGGAGGCTTTCTCCAAGCTCCGGCTCAATGGATCTGATCAGCCATCGACTAATAAGAGTGTTGCACCTCTTCCATGAGAAGAACAGAGGAGCTGCTTTGTCTGGAACGGCAATAGAGCGATCAACGAATGAGAGCTTGTTTTCCGACTCTAATGACTGACTCATGACTCGAATCCACGAGTGATAGTTCTTCTCACTCAAGAGAGGAGAAACCAAAATCTCTGCGGGACTCTCCCCGGGATGAACGTAATACGGATTAGCGTAGTCCCCAGCTGGAACTCGCAGTGCAGAGTGATCTGCAATGACAGGAGCATGGGCAGGAGGAAGATCTCTATTCTCCGCCATTGTTGCTACCTAAGTGTGCGGAAGTAAGAGCTTATAGTTGCTCTGATACCATAAAGAGAAAAGGAAGAAGAAGTAGCTTGATGATAGCTACGAGAGAAAGAGAGAGAGAGAGAGATCTTTGTGAAAATTTTCTCTCACTGTTGTATTGAATCCTTTTGCATATTTACAAGCTGTATATACCCTATCTAGTGAAACGAATCTAACAGGAAATATTCCCTCTAACAAACTTGTAAAGAATAAAGAAAAACTAAAATAAGCATCAAGTGATGTGGCAAGCTGTCACGTCATCGGATTCTGTGCAATCATTGGATGCTTCCTTTGCGGCTGCGGATCATCCTCGAACCACGCACTGGTTCGTCCACTCGCACAGGCTGTTCACTCGCTCGGCCCTCTTTTCTTCTTTCTATCTGCGTAGGCCTTAGTTGGCTATCTTCACATGTAAGGCACAGAAGGTGTTAACTGAGTTTACAACGGCAGGCCCGCTTCTCTTCAAATTCTCCCAGGCTTGTTGAAGTTCCTCAGCAGTCAGGGCAGCTTCGTCTCCTTCAATTGGATGGCAAGGTTGTAACTTCAAGACCGCGCAACACCACGGGGCTGATGATCAATCCGGGATTGTCTCCCGTAATCAAGAAATATAGTGAGCCAGGTTCCGCCATCTGCAACTTGTTCATCATAGAGTTGCTGCGTTTTTCTTCGTCTTTTCTTTAGTCATAATGAAGTAGCTCTGCTATCTTGTAAAAAAATTCATATCCAATTCAAAATCTTAAGGCGGTGAATAGATATATTTTTTACCTTATAAATTAACTTATTTTATTTATAATTTTTGAGGTGAAACACTCTCCGATGTAGAAAAACTTATTTCACATCACAAATATCAAAGAGAATGAATAGAGTTCTCTGTAGTAGGGAGTAGCGTATGATGTGGTCCAAAGTAGTCGTTTACCATCTGAGAAGGCATAGTTCAGACCATTGTCCGGTTTTGCTTCATTTAAAGACACATAGACTTAGGTTATCGGGAGCGACCATTTCGTTTTTAGGTTATCGGGAGATCTTTGGTAATTTCTTGAAGCAGAAAGCCAGGTGCACAGCTAGGGTTGGGAGAGGAACAGCGACAGTTTGAAGCTGACACGTCTACACCGCTTCTTCGGCTGCAGACTTCCCTGCATCAAGAGTTTGACCTTATATTGGAGCAGGAAGCAATTTTATGGTTTCAGAAGTTGTGGGAAAACTGAGCGTCAGATGGGAAGCTTGAAAATGATCATGTCGGAAGCTTGTGTGATCCAGTGACAGAGGGGGAATTAAGAATAGCTTGTTTCAGATGGCCCCTTATAAGGCTCCGGGCGACGACGGTTACCAGTCTTTTTCCAGCAATTTCGGGATACTGTGGGTGAGTCGGTATGTTTACAGATGCAAGAGTACACTTTTCGGAAAAGTACACTTCAATATTTTTATAATAAAACGAAATCATGTAAATGTAGTTTTTTTTTGGGTCAGGAATGTAAATGTAGTTTGAATATACTGATTAAGTCAAATATTTATAAATTTTATAAGTAGTTCATAATTATGTTTATAATGTTCATATAATCAATAATAGGTCTCGATCATAATTACTAGAATTTTGACAGACAAATATCTCCAAGATTTTTCCCTTCCAAATAATACAGACACATTATAGAATTTCAGAAAAGCCTCTCCAAACAATTAAAGCACCTTCCCTACCACGTCTTTCCCATGATAATGTTTATACCATGTATTGTCCATTTCTGCATCTTTGCAACACGCAACCTTCTTCTAATTTGAGACTCGCTGTAATTACTTATCGAGTTGACATTTATTTTTCAAAATAAATTGAGACTCTCATTCACACCTGGGACTTTAATGCTAGGACTAGGAAATACTTTATGGACCATGATGTACTCATAGGTTTCGACAGACGGTCTCATATAGTTCGAAGTACATGAACCGACTTACCTTTTTCAAAGTGTAATGAATGGGATGGTTGCAATTATAATAACTAACACGCTATCGAGTCTCATATTATATTAAAAATTTATATTTAATTTAATATGTTAACACAATGAGATAAAAAAAATTGAACTTATAGACCTTTACACCAGATTTGTGTAATAATTTGGACAACTTATAAGTCAGAATAATGGCTCAAATTTGTCTAGATGTAGATGAATATTCTTATATTAACCACTGAACACACTACCCTCGATGGGATTTAATGTCACACTAAAAAATTAGACTCTCATCGTATGTGAATGAATAATATTCTAGTCCTCGAGGCAATGCATAATATTGACTTTGCTATAGTAAATTTGACTTTGTTATGAGAAAAGTATTATGCAAGGATGAATAGTAAAGAAAAAACTTTCATGATATTTCATATTAAAATTTTTGTACAAGTATTAGTTTCGGACTTCCTATCTCCCACATGTCATATTCTTATCAGATAAGCCATGATTTTTAAATTCTAACTTGTGAGACCATATGTTATAACATGTTAATTATCATTCACAAATTATGATTTTTAACTTTTGATTTATGAGACTCTACGTTACAACATATTAATTCTCATCACAAATCTTGTAATTAGTATATTCAAGGGATAAAATTTCTCGAGAAAAATCGTCGCCCCCTTTTTACCAACATCCTTTTAGATAACTCAAAACCCACGTCTCTATAATAAGTTTATTATTTTATAAACACCTTTTGAGATTGATAAAGAATTTATTATAATTAAATTTTTTTATATGCATAATAAAACCAAAGTAAAATACTTAACTAACAATTTTACTAAACTTTAAGGAGATCAAGTACAAAGTTATTATTATAAATTGATTACTAAATATCGCACTCATATTTTATTATTAGATTGAAGATATTTCATGCTTATATGCATACAAGTCATGATATATTAATATAATATTTTACAAATACTATAAATCCAGTCACTAGATTTAAGACTCATACTATGTATTAGGATACGACAATTAATAAAATAATTGACTACATACATGCACCATTAAAATAATTAAATTAAATATTATTAATGACATTGTTGAAATTTCATAAGATATCCTATTAAATTCAAAGTGTATTATTCAGCTAATATTGTACATTTTAATAGTACAAAACAATAGTTATAATGTATGATAAGGCCAATTTTAGCCTGATAGTGTCATTATAATCTGTTAAAGTAATACAATAACCTAAATTTAGACTGTTTCAAGTATCAAAAGGCATAAAGAAAATGCATACATACAGAGATTTTCTTAGTGCTTTAAAACAATATATTTTTAATATTGATACATCCTAGTGAACACAACTTATTGTTTTTTATACGCCATAATCTAAAATATTGCATATACTAGACAAAGGCCCTCTTATAATTTTATTATTTCATCATCTACCATTGCATCATCATACAAAATTAATTTTCTATAGTAACAAACTATTATCCTTGTTATTGAACCACACATGATCATCGAATAGAAACTAAATATTATCAATCAAACAAAATTTAATTCAAATTTGAATGAAATATTGATGTAATGATTAAATTTTATGCAAATTATATTTAGTTCCCTATAGTTTTGCATAATTATCTTTTGTCCTCCTATATTTTGCAAATTAATTTAAAAAAATATTATCATTTGGAAAAATTTTACTCTCATGCACTTGAAGCCAAAACTATAGTTTTTTTTTACAATGAGCTAAGCAAAATGAAAAAAAATATCCTTAACCTAAAAAAATACTCTCCCTTCTTCTCCTTTCTTTCTCCTTCTCCTCCTTAGGATTCCCCTCACCCTGTGTCTTCTCTTCCTCTCCTCCTCCTCCCTCCTCCTTTGGACTCCTCTTTCCTCTCCCTCTCCTCCCCCAACCTCCTACTCTGCAATATCCTCCTCATGCTTCCTCCCTCCTGTCTCTTCCCTCCTCCGCCAGACTCCCTCCTTTCCTCCTCCTTTTACTCTCCTCCTCCTCCAATCCTCCTTTGGACTCATCCCTCTCCTACTTTTTCTCCTCCTCTTCCCTCCTCCTCCTCCTCCTTCCTCCTCTTATTATCCTCCAAAGTCCCCCCTCTTCCTCCTCTGCCCTCCTCCTTCTCTAGAGTCCCCTTTTCGATCCCAATCTCCCTCTATGCCTTGGTAACGAGATTGGGATCAGAGGTGGAGATAGTAGTTTTGATTTTTTTTAGGACTATATTTATTATTTTGTGTAACCTCTTTTCGGAAAAGGGAGATTTTATTAAACTAAGAAAATTTTTAATCGATTTACGAAATATAGGGGAGCGAGAGATAAATATGCCAAATCACAAGAAGTTAAATTTACTATTAATTTAATATATTAGGATTATTACAATAGATGACTATGTCTTTCAATGTATATAAAATATAATTAACTATTGTCTCTAACAACTCATTTTAAAAGTTCTTATTTTTATTTCTTATGATAAATAAATGCTTAGTGAGATTATTATCTCACCAATAAACAATGAGATAAAATGTTAGAAAGGTTACAATAAGATAAAAATAATAATCTTTCCTTAAATAAGTCATGAGTGTCCATCCAAGATGCAATTTCTTTCCTTTATTAGTCAATATCATTATATTTCATTGATGATCCATCGCGTTTTAGAGATAAAAATATTGAGCTATCATCAAATCTAAAGTGTCATAAATTGAGAGATTCAGAATTATTTAAACATGTTCTTGACTAGAGTTATACTTAGAGTAGACTCTAGGAACCCTTTATTCACAGCCTACCTTTATGAAAAGGTAAGAAATTATCCAAAAAATACATTTGGTTCTCCCATTCATTATGATATATTAATTTAAGGGAAGCTAATTAGTATTACACAAAAAATATTTTTTTAATATTTCCATTCCACAAAAGTGGAGTGGAGATGAGAGAGAGAAAATACAGTTTTATAGTATTTTTATAATGGATTTTTGAAAAATATAAAATAAATTTATGACTAAAATGAAAATTTGCCAACAGAAATATAAGCATCCATTCAAACCAATCATTTACCCCGTGTCAACCATGTGGGTGCATAAATGGTGTCGTTTTAAGCATGGTGGCCAGACTGCTAACCTATACTTGCCTAGGGAAAAGCAGTAAACCACACAGTACTGAATTCTCAATTTGGAACCACGCCATCTTTTTTCTAAAAAGTTGAAACTGTATGTACTAAATAAGACTTTCCTCTTCTTCTATTTTATTTGCTAATCTTTTATGTTATTCGAACATTCACTATTCAAACTATAATTAATTCAGTTTTGTAAATAATGATCAAATTTCACCTAACAAATATTTAACACAACAATATTAGCTCATACTCGTTCGAATTTACTTGATAAGATTTTTCGATGCATTAGTTGTGTACTTCATGTTTAGCAGTGATATCTCTACATAGGTGATGTAAGTGATTAAGTACAAATTGAAAAAAATCATTTTAGATGATTAGGAATTTTTTAGATTTGTGTTGACATTTTTTTTATAATATCGGCATATTTTTTATATGATGATGACATGTCTCATATGTCATAATAGCTAGTATATATTTGCGTTTTACGAAAATGGATTTTCTTTTTTTCCCATATCGGCCCATATGATTATTTTAACTTTGATTCCAAAAATTTTGTTTTTTACATCTCCATATATCTTTTAGTTAAAATCATTTGGAAAAAAATCTTTACTCGTGCCTAATCCAACTCTGATGGTCACCGACGACCTACTAACTTGTACGTTGTGTGAATATTTATATTCTACGACTTGCTAAATAAATTTTTTATTTATTCATACACTTCCAAACTAATTAATATTTTTAGAACATAAAAATATTTCTAATAAATATTTAAAATTATTAAATTCGACATTAACATCTAGTATTCAAGGTGATAGTAATCAAAAGCAAAAAACAGAATAAATTCGAGTAAATAATCACCAGGAATAAAGAATAAATCAGTTTTCCTCATCAACTAACTAAAAGACTACATAATTTCATCACATATATTATCAGATTACTTACTACACAAATTATTATCAATTTTAATTGGATAAAAATCTATAATACCTATCATGGTTGCGAAGTAATAGTTCATTTTCAGATGTTACTAATTAACTAGCTCTAGAACATCCCAATGTCCTGAGATATGTAGAACTCCGATCTATCTCCCGTTACCTAGGAAACAGGACATCGAACCAACACCAGCTTAGGGCTCTTCGTCGCGGGCGGAAGAAATAGGGCCAAGCACCTTCACCGTCTCCCAGCAGAGCAAGTCATCCTCTTCCGTGGTCGTCTCCATCGGCAACTTGTTCAGGTCAAACAAGTTGACCACACTGATATCTTTGCCGGAGACGGCGCTCCTACAGTGGTTGAGTCTCTGACATTTGCCGTTCTTCCCCTCGAAGTGTCGTGGCTTGTTGCCACCTAGAGCGGAAAACACACTGTGGCATTTGCTGCGCTCGTGAGGCTTACCGTCGTCCGCGGTGTTGTTGCAGCTCCTTGAGACCGAATTCGGCAGCTTGTCCTTCCGGTGACTCGTCTTGTGTACCCTTAGGGCGATTTCCTCTAAAGGAGCAGCCTCAAAAGGAGAGGGACATTTTGGAGCGACAGCGGTAACCAGCTCTACCTCTACTGGAACAGAAGAGGTAGAAGAAGGCAACTCTGGCTCCATCTCGGTGGCCGACCGGGCAACAGGTATTTCCTCTTGCATAGCGCCGCCATGAGCGAGCAGGATCAGGCAGAAGCGAAGGTAATCATCCTCCGTCTGGGGCGGGGGACCGTAGGGCGATGACGAAGAGGAGGGCGGTGGCGGGCTGTCATCGCAAGGCGATCGTTTCAGACGTTTTTTGTTCATGTTCGGAGCCATTACACACAAAACTAACAGAGAGATGAGTGGAGGGAATATATGGGAATGTGAACTTTCTTCGAGTTCGGTTTTATATATATTTATATATAGGAGAGGGAATTAGAGTTATTAGTGAAGTCCGTCATCCAATTATTGTAGGAGAAGGGAACTTATCCTATCTTTGACCAGAAATTGACCAATAAGTGATATTTGTCCCATTTTCACAAAGAAGAATAATAATTTGCCCGATTAAAGTAGAATATGCCTATCGTAATTTTGTCGAGATGATATGTTATATCCTTAACCCAAATAAATCAAGCTTTAAGCAAATTTCGAAATGTAGTCGTTTTTGAAATTCACGTTAGTATCCCAAGTTCAAAAAATACGGACCTAGATGAATATTTAAAAATATTACTGGCCTGAAACCATTTTATCCAAAAAGTAATGGCATGGGAAAAGTTGAAAATCATAAGATAAAAAGGGTTCGGTCGGTAGCACCGGAGATGCTTGGTGCATGAGAAAATGTATCCACCATTATATTTGCCGGCCTACTCGCACATTATGCACAATACTCTTTCTAATAATTTTTTTAGTATCTCTTGTAAATTTTTCTCATTTTTTCGCTTATGGTAAAATTTTTGACTTATTATAATTTATTTAAAAATCTCTCATCTGTAATAAAATATTGATTTGAGGACTCTCGATGCATCAACATCATTCTTTTTGATATTTTGTCATAGAAATAACTTTTATACTCTTAAACAAAAATAAAACAAATCACCATCTTCCTCTTGCATAGTGTCGCCATGAGCGAGCAGGATCAGGCACAAGCGGAGGTAATCATCCTCCGCCTGGGGCGGGGGACCGTCGGGCGGTGGCGGGCTGTCATCGGAAGCGATCGTTTCAGACATTTTTTGTTCATGTTCACAGCCATTACACACAAAACTAACAGAAAGATGAGAGGAGGGAATATATGGGAATGCGAACGTTTCTTCGAGTTCGGTTTTATATATATTTATATATCGGAGAGGGAATTAGAGTTATTAGTGAATTGGAGTTATTAGTGAAGTCCGTCAGCTAATTATTGTAGGAGAAACAAACTTATCCTATCTTTGACCAAAAATTGACCAATATGTGATACTTGTCCCATTTTCACAAAAAAGAATAGTAATGGGCCCAATTAAAAGTAGAATATGTCTATCGTAATTTTTGGAGATTAAATTTGGTATTTTTAACACAAATAAACCAAGCTTTAAACAAATTTCGAAATGTAGTCACATTTGAAATTAATTTTCAATTTTTAAAATCTAGGAGAAATTACAAAAAATACTTCAATGATTACGGACCTAGATGAATATTTAAAAAGACTTACTGACCTGAAACATTTTATCCAAAAAGTAATGGCAGGGGAAAAGTTGAAAATCATAAGGCAAAAAGGGTTCGGTCGGTGGCACCGGAGATGCTTGGTGCATGAGAAAATGTATCCACCGCTATATTGGCAGGCCTACTCGCACATCATGCACAATACTCTTTCTAATAACTTTATAGTATCTGTTATAAATTATTCTCAGTTCTTCGCTTATGGTAAAATCTTTGAATTATTATAAGTTAGTTAAAGATCTCTCACCTACAATGAAATATTAATTTGAGGTCTCTCGATGCATCAACATTTTTCTTTTTGATATTCTATCATAGAAATATCTTTTATACTCTTAAACAAAATAATAAATCACCATCTTCCACCTTTGAATACCCTAAACCCTAAACCAGTTCCCCCGTGCCCTCCTCATTGAATTTCTCACTCTCCTCCACTCCTCCCCGTGACCTAAATCTAAAGTCGACTCATACCATCTCTAATTAAGCCTTAACAATCCTAGAATCCTCTGCTCCTCGTTGAATTTCTCACTCTCCTCCACTAGACCTAGATCTAAAGTCGACTCATACCAAGAACTCCTCCACTAGAAAATTCACAAAAACAGAAAACAGAAAATCTCTTCGAATGGCCAATCCGGACGTAAACCTATAAAGATCTTCGACATCATAAAATTTGACTTTGTTGCTTACAAGTTCTTCAAGATGGTGACCTCCCTTAGAGTCTCATCCCGGGTTCTCTCTCCTATTGATGCTTTTTCCTGGACACCAGCTCCCTTGTGCGCCCTTTGTTGAATTTCTCACTCTCCTCCACTCCTCCCCTAGACCTACATCTAAAGTCGACTCAAACCAAGAACTCCTCCCCTAAAAAATTCACAGAAATAAAGAATAGGAAATAAATTCTAAGGGCCATTCTAGACCCAAACCGAAAGATCTTTGACATCATAAAATCCAACTTTGTTGCTTACAAAATCTCCAAGATGATGATCTCCCTTGGAGTCTCATCTCAGTTCCTCTTCCCTATCGATGCTCTTGCCTGAACACCGGCTCCCCTGTTGCCTTCCTCGTTGAATTTCTCACTCTCCTTCTCTCCTCCCCTAGACCTAGATCTAATGTTGACTTATACTTCTCCTACCATCCCTAATTACTATCTCCTATTTAAGGCTTGAAACCCTAGAGGGACGCCTCATTCAAAACCCTAAGCCACAATGAGCTCCCTAAATTTAACATCCTAGAGCTTCAGGCCTGGAAGTTGTGTTCTTGATGTTTACATTGAACGAGCACAAATAAGAGTGGTGACAAAAAAATCAAAAAAATGGATGTTGATATCATCTAGGGTTCTAATACCAAATTCTGATAAAGTGGGGACCCTACTACAAATAAGGGCATAGACCTGAGGATAATTTATTCATTAATTTAAGAAATTGTGTATTGTCATGTATTATCAACTCGAGTTTCATCTAAGCTTTATTACAAGTATACTTTTGTTCATATACAACATCTTGTACAAACTACTAATAAATTTAATAAGGACATGTAACTAAGTCTTTAGTGGCTAACCTAATATTAGAAGATAGGTTAAGCTTTCAAAATATGTTATGTCTTAGAGATTTTTCCAATTTTGAATATTCTATTTTTAACGTATAAAAGTAGTTTAAAACAAAAAGTCTAATTTGAGAATTGTAACCTTAATTATTTGATCAAGTTGGTATGATCTTTAAAAAAAACTATTTGGATAGTCAGATATTACTTGAGCTTGTTTTAGCTCATAGAGGAGCATATTCGATCCTGGATATGTAAAATATTCCAAGACCATCCTCGAACACATGATAAAATACTTAGTTATGATATTAATGATTTGTTCATTCATGATAGAGAGGTTTGTCTGAAACAGTCACAATGTTTTAGAACACAAAATATTTTGCCCAGGAACACATGATGTATCGTCTATTTATGATATAATAGTTTGTTCAATTATGATAAAATAGTTCACTCAGTTTTGATAAACTAATGAGTCGAAGAAACTATCCCAGAATACGTGGTATTTTGCCCATTTCTGATACAATATTTTGTCAAGTTATGATGGAATAATTTGGTGAGTTATGATAAAATATTTCAGCAAAATGGGAGTTCAAGACTATCATGAAATCAGTATTCCAAGAAAAAATTGGGTCTTACTCTTAGGACCTTTAATGTACGCAAAATTATCTAAAGAATATTTATACTTTCTATTTTAAATAAAGCATACTAGGACATCTCTTTAAGCTTAAATAATTCAATGTTAGTTTTTTTTAAACTCCCATCAAATAAAATGAAAGAGAGATACAAAACAGTGAAGGCCGACAACACACCTGCTAACCAATAATCCTGGCAGTCAGGTGGGGTAGAAAAAGACCTACTACCAGCTAGCCAATAAGCCTGGTAGTCTGGTAGTCTGGTAGTATGGTGGAGGTAAGAAATAAGCCAGCCTTAACCCATGCTATCCAAGAGACCTGGTAGTTAGTGCAGGCAAATAACCAACAATAGGAATAGCCTAGTAAAAAATCTCGCCAAGGGACGACCCTGTAATAAGGTTGACTAGACATGTCACGACCAATATGGCTGGATAGCGAAGCCAGGAAGCTCGGCCTCCAGCCATCCTCTGTGAGGTGAGTTAGGGCATCTGCCACCTGGTTCCCCTCTTGAAAGATGTGGGTAACCTAAATCTACATCAGGGTCCTATGTGTAAGCATGCACAGCCAGTGGGACCACCAATGCCACAGAATCTTAGCTTGAGGGGTCAGAAAGCACAATAATACATATGTCAAGTCTGTCTCAAGCTAGAGATTATACCAATCCTGCTCAAAAACAATCTCCATGGCTATGATGGCTGCCAAGAGTTCTACCTGAAAGTGAAATAACTCGATATAGGGTGACTGAAGCAACCCTTGATGAAACCCTGACAAGTGCGAAAAACCCCAGCTGCTCGACCATGTCCTAGTATACCCAGTAAGCTGCCATACGTATTGTACTTGAGCTAGCTTAAGGGGGACACTACCAGATAACCTCAATGATATATGGTGCTCGTCCCAGTCTTGGTGCAATTTAAAGTGCCCAAAGAGTATCCCACTTTCTTTATGAGGCAAAGCAACCCCCAGTATCAAAGATAATGGTCTCACTCACCATGCATTGAAAAAGTACAAGAAGCACGTCTAAGCTGCATTACTGATCACAGAAAATGCATGTATTGCGCTCAGTCCATAGTAACCAACCAGCCATCACAATAGCCACTCTCCATAATAATCCGACCTGAGGGCTAAACTATCGACTCATCACCTCCGCAACTAACTTGTTTAGTCTCAGAAAGGGTCGCCAAAAAGTAGCCACAATCGGGTAGTATACCAGTACATGATCAAGGAACTCCACCTCTGCCATGCATATGCAGCACACAATAGGGCCAATAGAGCCCCACCGAAGCATAATATTTGTGGTGGGGATCGAGCCTAGAATGGCCCTCTATAAGAAGATAGAATGCCGTGGTGAGATAACGATGTCCCGGAGATGGTCATAGGCCGCTTTAGAAGTGAGAACTATATATATCTTATAACTATTTGATGAAAATAATAATTAACTATCTTATAATAAAAGCAATAAACAGAATGCACTAAACTAATTGGTCTTCAACAGTAAATGATAAATCAGACTGTTAACTGATCACAATCTCGAATTAGTTCTACCAAATTTACTATTCCCGTGATCTACTTTTTATATGAGAAATATCCACATACTACATCACAATTACTATACTTAAGTTGAGTCCAGATTATTTATATACCACTCAGTATTTAGTTTTTTTGTGAGAACTATTTAGTATTTAGTTACTAACGACTTGAAGGATAGAAGCTCAACTGAGCCCTAATCGAGCCTATTCGGGAAGTAAATCTATAGAATTAACAATTGCTGCACTTGAGAGATCCGGCTATCCAATTCATCTAAATTCATGCCTATCCATTCAATTGAGTCACGATTCCACCTCCTTGATTGATCTAATCTTCTCTATCGGATCCTTTCTTAACCAATTGGAGAAATCAAACTTCGATTGGACACAATCAGTCAACTAGCACTCCAATGAACAATTGTTGATTCTATTCTTTCCATTCTTGTCTAAGTGTAGTTGTAATTGTTTAATCACATATAATTAGGCTTAATTAGTGCTCTCCAATGTGTATATAACTGATACAATACCTCAATTATCAATAACTAAATCTACTTTTTTTTACCTGGTATGAGAGCTATGTTTTTGGTTCTAAAATCAACTCTAATTCCTTCATTTCCCTATGTAATTTTAATGTTAGACTAAGTGTCTGTTGAACATACTACATAGGTTGTACTCTCTAGCTCAAGTCTCGACCTCCTAAAAATGATCTTTGAGATTGATGATAACACTAGTCTAGAGATCACAAATGTGTCCATAATAGGAATAAATAACTACTTATCATGGTCAAAAACTATATTCATAGCTCTATGTAGAAGAGGGCATATTGGCTTCATCATTGGAGACCTTCTAACTCCCACAGCATCTGAGGCTCACTATCTTAAATGACAAATGTATGATTATCAGGTAATATATTAACTCTCTAGTCAACCTATGTATTCTTGATATGAGAATATCTAGCAAATTTTTGAATTAAAATTTGGAATTTTTTACCTCGAGAAAGGAGATAGACATTTTTTATGTTTCTAAATACGTTGAAGTCCATCTAGAAAAAGTTTTCAACACTACAACCTATCACTACTAACCTTATTGTGATCAACCAAAAAAAAGAGGAGAACAAGATCTTCAAGATCCTCATGGGCTTGGATCTAACTTTAATTTCTCAGAGACCAAATTCTTACACCTGTAGAACTTCTCTCTATTAATTCAATCTGCTCAAGGATCCAAAAAGAAAAAACTTGAAAGAAGGTTGTGACTTCTTATCCGAAGCATGACTCCACCATTGAGGCCAACACCTTCATATTTCTCTAGCCTCAAAAAGGTTTATGAACTTCTAAAACTAGAATGTTATTTAACCAAGCCAAAAGAGGTAAATCCACTATCAAACCTAATTATCAATGTGATCACTTTGGAAAAGTAGGACATATAATAGATAGATGTTGGAACTTGTATCCTCATTTGAAGATAAAAAAGTATAAGAATATTCCATACAAGCTCAATGCATACCATACATCGACTCTAACTCTAACTTATTCAAGTCCCAATCCTCCTAAATCTATCAAAGATCTTGTCCAGAGAGTCTTTGTACACATGAAAGGAAAACTAGATAAAGGTCCAATAACAAAAACATGCTCATGGTGATGGTGTAGAAGGTAAGAACCTTGAATGTCATTGTGATACCCAATTTATGTACTGCGTGAATCGCTTCAATGATTTAATTTTTATTATCCATACCAATAAGGGGCACCTTTTTTAAGTACACATCATAAAAGAATTTCAAGGTTAAACATGTTTGGCCGAAGGCAGGATCATGATGGGTAACCTCCTGGGAAGATTTCTAGGGTGCGTGCGAGTGAGGATAAAGCACACCAAAAAGACCCGTGTTGGTCCAATTGTGCAACATTGACAACCAATCTATCTTAGTTACTAATGGTTCATCAATCAAGAAAAAAATAATGTTAATCTGTTAAATTCAAAATTGAATTCTTTATATATTCCAAACTTATTTAATAATTTTATTTCTAAATTAAGATTATAAGAGATTTAAATTATTGAGCCATTTTTACTATCAATTTTATACTATTGTAGGATTGCAAAATATTGAGGAAGATTAATGAAGGAACTCCAAGCAATGGACTATACTGCACTCACTACTCAGAATATTATGCTCTCAACTTGCTAGCATAACAGATTGGATCACCCAAGTAATTTGGTTCTCTAAATTTTTTTTCCTTATGTCAATAAATTTCCTAATCATTATGAAAAGCAATGCAAGAGTCCCTTTAGACATTTTGAATCTACGTTCAATCGTCCTTGCTAATTGGTTCATTCTTATGTTTGGACTTTCCCTTGGTCCTCTTATGATGGTTTAAGTTACTTGTTGTCTTTTATTTATCACCATAGCCGTGCATCTTGGATTTATTTGCTCAAACACATGAGTGATATCTTTTTCAAGTTCAAAGATTTTTATAATCTGGTTTATAATGGGTATAATGCCAAAATTTAAGTCTTTTGAACTAACAAAGGAATTGGATATTAGAAAGACTTGGATGATTTTTTTATTAACATAGGTATTGTGCATTAAGTCTCTTGCACTTAGACACTACAACATAATAGTGTGGCTAAGAGGAAAAATTGACATCTTTAAGAAGTTACTAGGGCTATCATGTTTAAGCTAAATGTTAAGAGATATTTTTGGAGTGATGATATATTTACTGCATGTCATCTTATTAACAAACTACCTAGTGTTGTACTTAATCATAAGTCCCCAATTGAGATCTTTCTATAGAAGACTTCCAATTAATCTTATTTGTTAGTGTATGGTTGCCAATTTTATATTCAAATTACAATAGAAAAGAGGGATAAACTTGTAAGTAGGTCAATTAGATGTGCATATCTCGATTATTCAACAAATCAAAAGGGATACAAGGGCTACTATCACACTCTTAAGATCAAAATTATCTTTACAGATGTTGAATTTTGAAACACATACCCTACTATCTCAAAACCAGATTAGACAATTAAAGTCAAGAGGAGAATTTCATACCTTTACCTATTCTTAGTCCCAATTTGGAGGTCACATAGCATGAAAAAGGATAGCAATCGAGAGGAGAGGAATCTGGGAAAATACCTGTGATAAATAATGACCAAACCAATACAACTACACGTATAACCTGCAACTAATATGTGTGTTATGACCAAATTGATCTTCCCTCTTAACCTGAAAACTTAATTGATTAGATTCAAACTCAATCTAAGCCAACTAATTTTCATGAGAATATCAAGAGATCAACTAAAATCAAAATTCCTAGCTACAAATTATGTTATTATAAAACTTTAAGGGTTATTACCCTATTGAAGCCCACATTTCATATAATCACTTATGTGAAAAGTGTATAGTTTTCCTAAACAATTTTGATATTAACACTAAACCAAAGAATTTCCTTCAAGGTGTCAAACCTGAATTTTAGAGACATGCTATGACTGAAGAAATTTAAGCTCTAAAAAAGAACAAAACATGGATGGTTTATAATCATCTTATTGATAAAAAAAATTAGTTTATTATAAATGAGTTTTTAAAATTAAACACAATAGTAATGGCATGATTGAGAAGTACAAAACTAGAGTAGTAGCTAAAGATTATACTCAAACCCAACAAATTAATTATATTAATTAATCTAGGGTGGAGACTCAAATACATGGATGTCAAGAACATGTTTTGACAAGATAAAATAGACAAATAAATCCATTTGAAGCTCTTACATGGTCATACTCAAAAAGGCT
>SOPF01026993.1:355-21564 GCA_012979155.1 Hypericum perforatum | reverse complement strand
AAGATGCGCGGGAGATGATGCAGCTCCTTGACTCCAATAGCGATGGTTCTTTGAGCTCGGATGAATTTGATATCTTCCAAAAGCAGGTAAATGAGGCACAATTGAATGATCTCCACTGATCCTTTGAGAAAAAATAATCTCCAGTGATGACATCAGAATAGTCAGTCCCCATGAATATGCATGGATGGTGGCATTTTACATGAGTCCGTATCGCGTGCAGGTTGAATTCATGCGCAAGTTGGAGGACAAAGATAATCAGTTCAAAGCATTGTTGGATGAAAAGATCCAGATGACAGAAGAGACTACTAGCCCCATTCAGGTGTATAGCCAGGAACTGGGCAACAGACTGGCTAATCACTAAGGGTTGTTCGCAGCTTCAAGTTAACTGAACTGATCATGTATCAATGTTTTTGCCTATTTGTTTTGCCGTTGAAGACTTCCTCCCAAAATATATTTACCGCACGGAAAGCTGTAAGTTAGAATGGCAATGTCGTGTGCCCTTGAGATTGTCGTCTGTGGAAAGTTGGAAGTCATGGAGATCAACGGAGAAGTGCGAGCTTCGGGTACCGGTAGATGACGTTTTCGTCATCCTTCGTGGCCGAAGGAACTAGATGGATGCTACTGTAACTGTAAGGTTGTCCACTTGTGATCGCTCTACTTATTTTGTGGTACTTTAAAAGTATTATTTATCGCAGATATACAAGTACATATGCATATAAGATGCGGCCCTAGTGTGGAAATCCCCCTCTTATGGAAAATCATGTGCACCAAAATGCGGCTAAAGTAAAGGCATTTCTAAGCTGAAGAGTCAGAGATGAGTTTAGGGCCGGGAACTATAAAAGAAAAAAAGGTTTGGGTTATTTTACAATTTTAAAAAAAAGGCAAGAGACTTTTTTTAAATAGGAAATTCATGCATGCATCATGAATTGACTTTAATACAAATGAGAATGAGCTAAAATTTATATAAGATGCGGTCCGGCCCATTCCAATATCTGTCTAGTGGATACTTTAGAAATCTAGAAGCCGAGGCCCACAATTTTATTCTTCTTTTTTGTTTTGATTTAACCATGAATGGGCTGGGAGTATGATGTTCTTTGTCCCAAAGATTCCATTTCTGGAAAGGGCGGGGAATTGCCCATCATGACATTCCTTCTCATCCATCTATGAGCATGAACATGGAACGACACAAGACATCAAAATTGCATCAAAACAGCAAAAAGACTTCATATGATATGATTATTATATCAACTCAAAAGAAACGACACAAGCACAACCACAGAAAGAAACAAAGATGAAATGGGCACCAACAAGTGCAAGTAGCAGTAGATTCAGAGCTCGTCGTCTCTAGTAGGCGTAGCGGGGGCGGCCATGTCGTCCTTAACCTTTTGGGACTTGTGCTTGGCAGCCTCCACGGCGTCGGAGGCTTTCTGCTTGCCGGCCTCGTATCCCTGCTGGGCCTTGTCCTTGGCCCAGCCCGCATGCTCCTCCGCCTCCCTCTTCTCCGAGGCTGCTGCTTCCTTGGCCTTCTCCCTGGCTTCCTCCGCCTTCTCCGAGGCTGTCTCCTTGGCTTCTTGGGTGGCCTGCTCCACCTTCTCCTTTCCTGAGCTAGCCATTTCCTTTGCCTTGTCCGTCATCTCCCTCACCTTCTCCGCCCCATATTCACTGGCCCCTGCCCCATAATAATACGATATGTCATTTGATCAACAACAACAATACTCGAAACAGAATAATCACGTACTCGTAATTATTAATAATATACGATGATGATGTTGGTGGTGACATCACATGAGGAGGAGATACACACACACACACACACACACACATACTAACCAGAAGCGGTGTCCTTGGCGTGGTGAGCGGCAGCCTTGGCATC
The DNA here is from genome assembly GCA_012979155.1 of Hypericum perforatum. Taxonomy (NCBI): domain Eukaryota; kingdom Viridiplantae; phylum Streptophyta; class Magnoliopsida; order Malpighiales; family Hypericaceae; genus Hypericum; species Hypericum perforatum. The sequence goes on along the minus strand of SOPF01026993.1, from coordinate 19,691 downwards.
TTCCTGCTTCTTTCCGATGGTCTCGGAGATCTTCTCCTTGGCCCACTCGGTCCATGTCTCCGTCTCTTGTTTGGAATCCGCCGCCTCCTCCTCCTGGGTCGTCGTGTGGTCCACACCACCTGAAGAACAACGAGGCACCACCAGGAGCAGCCCAGCCATTAGTAACACCACCAGCTGCTTCTTCCAGTAAGCCATGTTTGCAAGTACGGATGTATTTATATAATAACGTCTATGGATTCCTCCTCCTCAATATGGCAAAAAACTTTGACGAGATGATGCGCAAGAGAGAGAGAGAGAGAGAGAGCAGTGCAAGTGTGGGTAAAGTACTAACTAGTTCAAAGGGGGGTTTTTATGGGAGTTGTTGATGATGATCACTTCCCGAAAAGATGAAGATAAAAAAAAAACAAAGGAGGAGGACGTGGAAGGAAGGCGTGGGCGCAGGGGGAGAAGGACATGTGTCTTTCTTAATAGGGAGAGGCAGGTGTCCTTCTTTCTAAAGGAACACCACATCACACCACGCCACGCCAGCGGTGCGGTTTAGTTTTGACCCGCCGTTTTTTTTGAAATTTGTCCTTCCCCATTAAGCGGTTCGGTTCCTGCCGACACCCTACAGTACTAGATATTAGTGATCAGGCAGGTCGGCAGGACTTACGGATTTAAAGGGAGACAAAAAAAAAAATCTCATCCTTCGGAAGGAATCACGATCATCATTATTTTATTTATCTCATATTATAAACATGCGATATTTGTTACGGGCGTGACTACATTTCTTAGCCAGTCAATAGATAGCTATTCCATTCCATAATGAAGACGAATCGACAGTCAACTTGGCCAAATTTGATTTTTAATTACAACTGTACAATCCAAACGGACCCAAATTGAATAATACAGGGTCAAAGCTAATTTCACGTATCGTTTGACAATAAGACAAGTGCAAGGCACATGACCGACCAAACAAAAAAAAAAGCACGTTAGTCCGAATTATGAGAATCTACGTAAGAGGTGTTTGGATTCACGTAGCAAGACTTGAGAGTCGGAATTGCTTGCTATCGCAATAGGTCTTGCAGTCACCAATGGGGATGGGGCGAATGCCACAACTATTTTGATCGCTAGTGACAAGTTCAGAAGTAAACGAAGAGCGATGGAGTTGCAGTCGCAAAGGGTTTCTCTACCACAAGTTAAAAGTCTGACGTAAAGTCTGTCATCAACCACTTTTGTTTGGTCTAGTTGTCCGACGTAAAGTCTCTGGCCCTAACTGCATGCTTGTGTTGGCTTGAGCATGTACGACTTTCTTGCTTCTAGTGGCTTGAGCATGTAGATACCAACACGTTGATTGCGGATCTTGCATAGACAATCTACTTGAATTCACTGATGTCACATTTTCTTTAGCAGTCAACATTCCCAAATACTTTTTATCATTATGATATCTACAAGTGATAAGACGACTGTTCATGTTGCTTCAGTAAGCTGCGAGGCTTTTGAAATTTTGTCAGATTGCCAAAGATTTCCTCTCCTGAATAATCTGGATCGAGGATATAATCAGTGTTTTATTTTGTCATTTATCATCATTAGGTAACTTGTTAAATAAACATACGATATGCTCTTCCAGGAGCAGTCTTGAACAAGATGTAGGATTCTAGCGAGTTCTATTTAGAGACATTATATTTCTAGCCGTGAATTATCATTTAAAATACAAGTCAGCTGTCCTAGCAAGCTATATATATATTTTTTTTTGGTCAGTAAAATAGCAAGCTATATTTTTCGAGTAGTTGTGAGGAGAATACTGGTGTAATGTAATTCGGATTTGTCATCTCCATTATGTGCTGAAGTCAGTTTTGGAAATAGTAATTCCAGTGTCGAACATTGAGTTTAAGTTGAATAAGATCAACAGCCAATTCCTTACTTCCAAGTGAAATTTTTATTTCGTACATCCAACAGGTCAACTAATCCACCTGAATAAGATCATGGCACAATCTAGCGATCCCATTTGGACAATTTTTAACTAAATTGGGGCTTCTTGATTTTGTCATTTGAAGGTTTTGTGGAACCTGCAACACATGAATGGCAGAAAAACTGTGATCTTTATCAACTGTCACACGTCACCAAGAACATCATCTTTTTGGTAGTTAAACCAGGCAGTTAATTGACCCAAAAAAAAAAGGCAGTTAAACTTCAGCCATCCTTACAAGTGCTTTAATAAGATCACAGATCACAAACCATTAGTCCAAATATAAAAGTCTCCACATGATTAACAAAGATATCCCCATACACACCAAAAGCCCATCAACTATAAAGCATATGGCATAATCATAGACGGCATCCTTGCAACCCTATCGCATTGATGTACCTGCAATTCAAAAAGTCCGGTGAGCAACCATAAAGCTACCTCCAGAGTAAATGACAGCATTTCTGATGTAGACGATAGCCTATGTGTGAACATTGCATGCACAAAGTACCATTTTTAAAAGACACATTACAATTCCGCATCCCCAGGCAAACCCTAAACAATAACAGCCAATCTACAAAACAATTCAAACAAGCATGGAGATATTGGCAGGGCATCCATCCATCATTAGCTAATGAGGCAGAAATATACAGAACATAAAGATTGCGTTTTCTAGCTGTTCACTGATTGGCAAATGGTTAACTTACGGTAGATAGAAGTTAGCACTGACACTGTCTCTTTAGAACAAAACCATCAACGCACCAATTCAAGCTTCTAAAAGACATACAACATTAGTTCTACTGAATAATGGAAGTATTGCCCATACACAATGACGAGATCTAAACCGAACCCAATGCTCCACCTCCTCCCTGATTGGATAACTCCATAAGCAACTTTGACCAAAAGTTTTGTGCAAAAGATCCAGAGTTTGATTGCATGATATATGCCTCCGCATGTAGCTAAAATTATCAACAAACCATCTACCAACAACATACTTAGAGATTGCAGGATATATGTGTTGATAAGTACCTTAAGTGCTCATAATTAGCTTCAAGTATGACCAGGTTTGGGCCTGAAGATGTGGAGGATCATCTTCTTGCTTAAAAAATTATCCTGGACTTGTGCTTGGTAAATCTTGGTCTTCCCTGAGGATATAACTTTGGCTTCCAAGGTTATGAAGTACATGTAACCGCTGGTGGAACCTTCAATAGCCTTGAGCGGCTTCACAAACTCGAGCTGCTCGGTCTAATAATCCAGAAAAGAAATTAGTCAAGCAAAAGAAATTGATCTCTCAACTGGCTCGCAAACGCAAACAAACCTTTTTCCGGTTGTGCCATTTGATTGCGAATTCTGCACACTTGTTAACTTCATCAAAATCTGCATTTATATCTACCGGACGAAGTCCTCCGATCACACGCTTCGGAAATATGTCAACGTCAAAACCCTAGCAGTAACCAATTAATAATACCAAATCAAAACAATGGCCGTAACTCTTTAATATTTTTCGAAAGGAAAAGGGCTAACCAACCCTGGATATTTTGATTTGTTTGAGATAGCGGCGAAACACTTGATTCTCTTCCTCGCTTATGCTTTCATCTTCGTAGTCGACGCTGCTGACATCATCCTCGTCGATGTCGTAGCGGCCGTCATCGTAGCCGCAGCTGTTGCTGTCGCTGTCGTCGTCGTCGTCCTTGCCGACGCAGGTGCTCTGGCCGCCTTGGATTCCAACGTCGTCCTCGTCGGTGTCGGTTTCGGAGTCGCTGTAGCTGTCGGTGTCGTCCATGCCTGTGCTGTGGCCTTGCATTCCGCCCTCCACCTTCGGCCTTTTGTGTTTTCCGACCTTGTCATCCACAATTTCGATTATAGCCATGATCGATCGAGAGAGTTCTAAACGAAACCCTAAAATCGGGAGAAAGGGGGAATTCTAATTTTGAGCCGAATAACAAAAGGTAGATATCATAGATTTACTTATGTGTTTCTCCTGCTTTGGATTATAACAGTTCCGTCCTTTTTCTTTTTTGTTACTATAGCTTGATCCTCTTTCTTTAATAGGGTTTACAGATTAGTCCCTGAATAGTTTATTTTGGTTATATTTTTACGAGGATGGGTTGGGTCCCGAATATTTTTACTAGGACGGGGAATTCTGGAATTTTGATCCCTTCCTTTTTATAATTTTCAAAAATACTTTTTCTCTACTCTCTCTTCTTCTTCTTTACGAAGAAGTTGTTGCTCCCTGTATCTATCGGCCACTTATTCCGGCTGTTCTCCACCTTGGTTCTCACCGTCTCGTCGATAGGCTTCACAACTGAGTTAAGAAATGCATTTTCATCGAAGAACGAAAGGAGCACCGACCAGCCAATGCTCTCGTCGATATAATCATAGAATATCTTATTAAATACCAGGGGGAGTAGGGAGAAGAGGCGGAGGAAAGATAAGGGGCAAAGGAGAGAAAAGAGAGGCGAAAGAGGGGGAGGACAAGAAATGAGAGAGGGGGAAAAGAGAGGAGTGGCGGATGAGCGAGGAGAGGGAAGGATGAAGGGAGACAGGAGAGTAGAGATAAGAAGAGAGGAGAGAGAATATATTTTTAAAAAAATTATAAAATTGAAAGAATAAAAATAGATATTTTAATACATTGTTATTTTAGCAAGCCAACTACGGAAAAAATTGCGACGTAGTATGTTACGTCATCATAAAAATTACAATTTTTTAGGGTAAATTACATCTGGCCCTCTTTAGTTTGCACAAATAGACAGAAAAAACCCTTGTACTTCACAAATAGATTAAAAACCCCTCACTGTTTGGCAAAATTATATGATTTTCCTTCTCATGCCGGAACCAGAGTATTTCTCTAGCGAGGAGGGACAAAAAATGACAGAAATGCCCTTACAAGAAAAAACAAAAAAAAAACTCTCCTCCCTTCTTCTTCCTCCTTCCTCATTCAACAAAATCATCCCAAATAACAATGATGAATACAAAAACATAACTCAAAATTAGATCCCTAAATCCCCAATTACAATCTGTAGGAACTCACATCAATTAAAATTCATTGTCCTCCTTAGGATTTTATCGGGATATCCGATACCCCATTGTAACCCGAACTCAAACTCCTTTCACCACCCTCAACTCCGTTCCCTTCCGATCTGTCCTTCCTTTTCAATATATGAACAAAACCAAACCCAAACAAATGAAAAGCAAACAGAAAGCACACGGGTGACCGAAAGACAATCCCCTCGGGCTCGGGGTCGCGGGTGGGGTTTGGGGGGCTGAAGCGGTGGGACCACCCAGTTGGGTCTCCTTAATGAAGGCTCCTCCTTTGAGCCCCAACTCCTTCAGGGTCGATCCAACACCACCTTGTCTCGAGTACCCAGTGACGATATTATCGCAGAAGCCTCGCCCATTATTGCGAAAAACACAACATCAAGTAAAGGAGGGACATTTAATGCGTCTGCTATTAATAACCCACCTCTAGGGGTATGTTTGGTACCACTTCTGGACAAGATAGAATAGTACTAGACAGAACAGTACTGAATAGAACTACTTGTTCTAGCTGTACTGTCCTATGTTTTGTTATTTCAATACATGATTGAATATTTTGTCTATTTCTCAATTGTATATGTATAATAATTTAATCTAAAATTTTGTTGAAGACAAAAACATTCTTCATGATAACAGCAGATAATATTTATTAAACTGAGTAAAATTAATCACTACATTAACAATAATGTTATATCATAGAAATAAAATCTTTGAATAAAAAATCAGAATTAAAACTAAATATTCAAAAATATCCTTATGAATTTAGATGATGTTAATTACATTATAAATATTTTTAATATGATATCACATAATTAAACAAATATGTTTTTGTAAAGATAAAATATTATTAAAAATTATTCATGCATGTACACTATATAACAAATGAGTATGTTAAATTTATTTATTTGAGTCACAGCCCTATTCATACTTCTCCGTCTCCACTAAAATAATATCATTGTAAATATGTATGTGTTGATCAAATATATAGATTAAACACTTTCATATTTTTATATGGATTTATATCCAAAATATGAAATATAAAAAATTTAAATGAATCCCAATTAAAAAAGTTGTATGTAAGATCTAAAAATTTATAGTAGAGAAAATGATTATTAATAATTGAGTTAAATATGATAGCAAATAAGAAAAAAAAAATAATATAAGGTAACATGGTAAAAATATGCCATAAGAGATTTCTGTCCTTGGACAAAAAATTTGTCCCATGGAAATAGGTGGGACAAGAAATTAGGAGTGAGCTTGGACAATGATTCAATTTTGTCCTGTCCATTTCTTGTGCCAAAGATAAGCTTGGACAAAAAACTTTGTCCAGTCCTGTCCAAGCCTTAGTACCAAACGTACCCTAGTAGTTGCTAAAGATGGGACCTTTAAGCCCAGCAACCATACATTGGCCACACCTAGTGGCAGGAATGTAAATACAAGTAACTTTGTGGACTCAAGTTCAATTCAGAAAGGGTATAGTACAACCAAGGTTGGTGGGTCCAACAGCACCAAGCAGGGGAGTAGAAGTGGGTTGTTGGTGAAGGAGTGGGTGAATTGTGATTTGTTTGATAGGGAGTGGGTTAAGGATGAGGTCTTGTTCTGAGCAGTTCAATTGTATTGTTAATGGCCGACCCGATAAGGACTTCTACAAGTACAGGTGGAAACCCAAGGGATGCTCTTTACCAAGGTATATTTAGATCGTTTGTTAGTGTTTTTCGGGTTGCTTCAGTTGCAGGCATTGAATTCGTGGAGTTTGATGAGGTTGTTATTTTGGTTAATTGGGCTCTGAATCCGTGGAGTTCATGAGGATGGAAACGTGTGGGTTCAACTTCTTGAGGAGGAGGAGGAGGAGGAGGAGGGAGGAGGGAGAAGGGGAGAGAGAATTTTTTTTGTTTTTTAGTGTAAGGGCATTTTTATCATTTTTCGTCCCTCCTCACCGGAGAAATGCTCCGATTCTGGCATGAGAGGGAAAATCGTATTATTTTGCCAAACATCGAGGAGGTTTTAATCTATTTGCGAAGTACAAGGTTTTTTTGTTTATTTGTGCAAACTAGAGAGGGCCAAATGTAATTTACTATTTTTTTAAGTTCTGAGTAGTATTTACTATTTAGCAAGGTTTTGAATATCGACCCGGAGTTCGACCCAGAAATGGGTTCGTATCCCAGGTCGACTGGTCGGACCGACCGTATCTCTAGTCTGACCAAATATTTTTTTCTTCTTATTTTAGTGTAATTTATTGAAATATATAGGTAAATAGGTTATTTGGATTAAAAAAATAATATATATATATACACACAAAATTCTGGTCAGATTGCCTGGTTCAACCAAATTTTCGACAAAAGTTCTCGATCTAACCAAAAAATCCTCCGATTGAACCAAACTCCAGTTTTTAGCCTAAAAATGCCTCGGACTTGTGCACGAAACACGGTTCGACCAGTCGGACCGCGTATTTTAAAACTTTGCTATTTAGCTCAGAAAATCATTGAAATCTCTGTTAAAAAAAGATAAATTTAAAACCAAATAAGTCATTTTAACATCACATCATTATGTCATAAAATTGTCGGAACTGTATGAGCTTTTCCCTATTTTTTTTTAATAAAAATAGTAGTGTCCCTTCGCTCTTCCCTCAAAAGTCAAAATCCTTCATCATTTCTCCCGCATTGCACTAGTTTAGTTAGTCTCTCTCCCTCTCCAAAGGGAAGAAAGGGCCTTTGTTTGTTTCTCCTTCGGGAGAGAGAAAAAAAGAGGAAGGAAGGAAAGTGAGGGGGGCTCCGATGCCTGACCGTTGCGGGAGAAGCGTGACGCCCATAGGGGAGGTGGGTAACCACGTCAACAAAAAGGTCAACCTAATTGGGGTTGTCGTGGAATTCTCTCTCCCTAGGATGAGCGAGGGAACCGGTAAAAAAAATCACTCTTTGTTTATATTATATAGAATAATAATATTAATTATAATTATCATCGTCGTCATGTTCAGAAGACTGGGAGTGGGAGGGTTGCTTTTGATTTGGGTTTTGGTTTTGGTTTTGGTGGCAGATTGGTACAGTGTGTTGAAGGTGGTAGACGAGTCCCAGAAGAATCCAGTATTTTCGGTTAGGTTCTTCTTCCAGGACAGGGACCAACTTCCACTTGTTAAGTCTTCCGGTGACTTGATTGTTCTCCATAATGTCCTTGTAATTATTTCACTCCTCCTCTTTACCATCTGCTGCTGCTGCTGCGTCTTTTTTTTTTTTTTTTTTTTGGTTTGTTCGGGTTTTTGCTTTCAAAAGGGAACTGAAGAGGAGGGGGGGTCGTGCTGACTTCCTACTTTGATAAGAAAGCCCCCGTTTCCTAAATGCCAATCAGTTGTTGTTTTGTTTGTATTTGATTCAGATTTATTCCGCTTGCTGGCTGCAGATTCACTATCTTAATGATGAGGTTTCTGCACGTTTCAACAAGAAGTTCTCCGCCTTTGCTTTGTTCGACAGCAAGGGGACTGGTGATAACTGTTGCTGTTACCAATGTTTTGGTGGCTACTCGCCAACTAGGTCGGAGCTCGATAGGCTGAAGAATCTGAGGCACTGGCTCTCCACCGCTCAACTTAATTCAGGTGACGTGCGTCAGTAATCAGAATTCGGTTTTTTATCCATCTCCCTCTGAGGCTCTAGTGATGTCGTGCAGGCAGGAGTGATTACCTGGTAACTATGAACAATATAACCAGGGGAGCTTATTTTGATCTGGTGTGCAAGGTAATCTTTTTTTGTTTTTGGCACTTGATCTCAATAATTATGCTCGCGGTTGTGCCTATTATTAATCATGCCTTGTGTATTGTACGGGCTGTAAAGGTATTGCACGTGTCCTATGAAGCTTCCAAAGATGTGCAGATGCTCTTTGTCTGGGATGGTACTGATTTACCTCCACTAAGCTTAGTTGGAAAGTACGTATGCTCTTTGGCTTGCCTTTTTTATGCTGCCTGATACTCATGTTAACGTGCATATTAATGAGATGTAACGTGTGTGAGGTTGATATACTTGGAACTGCTTGATTGATTGAATCTTCACTTGTTTTTTTTCTTATATGCTCCAATTTCTGTCTACAGTATAGGAGACGAAGAGCGGAATCCACTGCCCTTACAAATTGAGTCTTCTACTTTAGATCAGAATATCATTCGCCAGTTTCCTCCTCTAGGATCTACTTTAAGAGTCTTTGCTGATAAAGCTCATGAAAAAATTGGCTTGCATTTTCAAGGTGGTGGCAGATGGGTTAGAATCCGCAACATGACATCTAGGACTTTGTCGGGGATGTGGTCAGGTGTTCTAACTGCTACTTCTAGGCTTCTGCTGCTTGAGGATAATGACAGTGTTGTTGTTGAATATATCAAGTAAGTTTGCTTCTTTCTGGATGTTTCAGAAATTCTTTTTCCAGAGACATAGGTGGGAATATGCCTCATCATATAATTTGTTTCAATAGGAATTACGAAAAGCGCATTGCAGAGCATGGCAGATCACATTTGTGGGGGGATCCTCCTTCTGGTTTGACTGGTATGTTGAATAATTTGCATTACAATAATAATAATCAAATCAATTGATGGCACGCGTGATTGGTGAATGAGACTTACAAGTTTTGCTTCCCTTCTTGGTTTCCCTTTGTGTCAGAAATTACGATGTCGGCGGAGTTGGGTCATGGGACATTGATTGATATTATGCGCCATAAAGAGGTTTTATGCTACTTCCCCCTTAGTTAACTGTCTTTCCGGATAACAGTAATGTGACAGCTCGGAAATTTAGATAATGGTGATAGTGGCCTTCTCTTTTCTTTTGCTATTGATCTGATTTGTATTGGGGTGCATATGCAATGTGGACGACCGTATATATTCCATATTTTCCATTTCGAACGAGCTAAATCCTCTAGCATTTTGTATGTGCAGGATGGTGTATTTAACTCAATAGTAAGGGTGGTAGCAATCCAGCCATCCCAGGTTGAGGACGTACTTTCATCAAGCGAAACCAATGACTACAAGATGAGATTGACACTTGAAGATCCGACAGCCAGAATTCATGCCTTTTTAAGCGCCAAAGATTGGGTAAGTTATCTAGGAGCATTGGACACAAAATGGTATTGTGAATCCTTTTGACGTTTGGAGGGGGCACGATTTTGTGGTTGATTTCAGGAGTTCTTTTTTGAGGAATTTGCATCTGCGGGAGAGATGAACGCAAAGTTGAAAAATATACTGGGTGTGGCGGAGCATCAGAAGGTGGAGGATGGCAGGGAAAGATACCCACCATGGATAAGATGTTGCATAGAAACCAGGAAGGAAGGCAGCTGCTACAGCATTTGCTGCACTAAGCTCGTCGGACCGCCGTCCGAGTCATGAGCAGCGAGTAGACTGTAGGGCTGGCTGGCTGATCTATCTATCTAGCTAGGCCACGATCAGAGACAGAAAGACGAGGCTTGTATTTTTATGGTGCTGCTTTTGAGGCCTCAAGTAGTTGTGGAGGCCTTATTTGTAAATATTTTCTTTTGCAAAGAACGGTGTATTTTGGCAAAATCCTCCACCCATCATGGCATCGGGTGGTTGTAGATTAGATTAGATTAGATTAAGATATAGATTAGAAGGGAATGCGGATATGATTATGGATCCTTTTTTGTCGTCATTCTTAATGACACGTCTTTGTTCTTCTTCATCATCATAATCGCATGAGATCTGCATGTAAATCCATAAAGCTAATGCAACATTATTATTAAAATAACTAGAGTGCGCTTTGCTCTTAATAAAGTACAAGGACTAAGGATAAGGTGGTGAGTAACGACAGATTTTGCATGTAATAAACTAATTATGCAACTTTTTCGTAAAGGATTATGACAAAATTAGTGGTAGAATGACATGCTCCGACCGAGGTGTGGGAGGGACTGGCCTAGCTAATTTAAAAAGCGCTCAAACGACAGAGTGCGTGCGTGTGTGTGTGTGTGTGTTTGGGAAAAGGCAACCTCTGTTGAGATTCTCTCTCCCACCTCTTTCACTCTTTGCTGCTAATCGACCGACGACCGGACTGGCTGGATATGGAAAACTGTCGTAGCAGCAGCTGCTTCCCAAAATTGCACCCCCTCCCTCCGACTTATTCCGTAAGCTAAGCTAAACCTCTTTTCCCCTCATAATTTATGTCTCCTTATCTTATCGTTGCTTTACACTCTTATCGTAGTATCGTATCGTGGCCTGGCAGGATGGGGCCGGGGTTTTTGGTCCTTCGGGCGTGGGTACAGAGTGGTTCAAGTGGCGTTTGGTTGTGGCTTACGATGGCACCCGCTACGCAGGCAGGTTACTCTGCTTTTGTGTGTGTGTGTGTGTGTTCATGCATACGCATACTCTTTGTTTGTTGAATTGTCCCTCTTCTCAGGCTGGCAATATCAAGCATCCCCACCTACCGTCCAGTGCGTCTTGGAGAAAGCGTTGACTCGAATCACCAAGTTACAAAGGAAGGATCTTTCCCTGGTTGCTGCCGGCCGCACCGACGCTGGAGTCCATGCCTGGGGCCAGGTACCTCTTCTCACTCCACTCTCCTTTCTCTCTCTGCTTTTGCATACACTAAATGAAAACTTGGAAGAAAACAAAAATGGTCGTTTCAGGTGGCACACATTGTCACTCCTTTCAATTACGACACACTGGATAACATCCACGCCTCTCTGAACGGCATTCTTCCTTATGACATTCGGGTCAGAGAGATTAGCCCCGCCCTCCCTAATTTCCATGCCCGCTTCTGTGTAACCAGCAAGATCTACCACTACACTATATATAACGACGCCGTCATGGATCCATTCCAGCGGCATAACGCTTACCACTGTGCTTACAAGCTCAATGCTGCTCTGATGAGCCAAGCTGCTTATTATTTTATTGGGGAGCACGACTTCTCTGCATTCGCAAACGTCTCGCGTAACGATGGGGTACCTGATCCTATGAAAACTATTCTCCGGTTTGATGTTGTCCAAACGGTAAGCAACGACTGCCAATACCATTTCCCAATTTTGTTTCTGAAAGATTGTTTCAGTCAGTAATCAATCCAAATCCTTTTCTTGCTACGCTAACTAACTGGAACACGACCAGGGACCTCTTATAAAGTTGGAAGTCGAAGGCACAGGTTTCTTATACAGACAAGTGAGGAACATGGTAAGTACCACCAACTAGTTACTGTAGTCTTGCTGGTACAAACACCTAAATGAAGCTGTACCATGAATGTAGTTCACTGTTCCACCCAAAAAAAATTTAATTAAAAAAAAGTAAAAAAATGAATGAAGTTCACTGCATGTTTGACAATGCAGGTTGCCTTGCTGATCCAAGTTGGAAGGGAGGCCACTCCCCCTGATATTGTCCCTAAGATTATTGCTACTCGCGATCGAAAGGAACTTGCAAAGTATGCCTTGTCTGCTCCACCTCACGGCCTCACCCTTTTAGCCGTCAAGTACAATGGAGAAAACCTTCAACTTCCCCCAAATTGCCCTGCTGCTAGCTTCGGGAGGCATCAAAGCATACGCTATTGTAAACTTCCATTATATTGAATCCTTCCTTCCTTGTTGCCAAATTAGAATTGCCAAAACTTCCCAATTATATATACGCTTGAAGCAGCTTTAGAGTTTAGACTAAACAAAAAGGAGGCTTGAAGCAATTCTAAGCAATGGCGCTCCCCAGGCGCTTGTATGACATTCTCTGGCCGAGGAATTTCAATTAAATGTAGAGAGCCAACCGCATTCCCCGCTGGTCTTACAACGTGCCACCATCATTATTACAAGACAAGAGCCTCACCAGCATAACTTGATCACATTCATCCGTAACTAGGCGTTCTTCCTCCCCGCCCAGTGGCTTGTCCACTTTAACTGCTACTAATGGGTTTATGTTGCTTAGAAAAAGAAGCATCACTTACACAAATTTTAACAACTTTTTTGTTTATAAAGACTGCTGAAAGTCACTAGAGCACTATGGGACGGACATCTTGGATGACCAGGAAACAGAATTAACGATTCTCAGTTTCCTCTGCTCGTGAAGCCCCAATCACTTCAACCCCCTGTGTGTCCCATTACCGTAGTCATCAATGAGTGTAGCTATGATATAAATCTACATAAGATCCCGGGCGGTCGGGCAACTCATCTGAATGCTCTAATTAAAAAATATCTCCATCCAATGGATCGGCTACGTACAGAAGATGATACATACGCGTTCAGGTTTCAAAAAAACGAAGCTCTACCATGAACTCTTTTTGCTTCGGAGAATACCACGCAACAGCTTTTGCCGAACCAAGAACTTGCAGGGCATATTCAACAGCAAATACTGGATCATGCAAGTGCGCTTTCTGATCTCCTGCCTTCAGGTCAATCGCAACTGCAGAATCAACTCGGAAGCTAAAAGGTCCGGCAATCTGCAACCAGTCAAAGACACAATAATCTTGCAACTGACTAGATTAAAGAAACTTACAATAGGGCTTCTACAGAACAAACTTGCCAAACGTCTTGCTCCTTGTAAACACAAATTAATCAAAGAGAAGACTTATAGCAACCAAGTTTAGGAGATCAGAACCTGCTGTTGAAGAGAAAGAGTAATCTCAGGGCAAACTGCTTGGAGTCCAGCAACAGTCGGCCTTCGGGAATTTAAAAAATCTTGAGTCAACTGCGTGACACCTGAAATAAGCTTGGCACCAGAAGGAAAATCCATGCGAACACTGAGGCGAGTAAGGTCAAGAAACATTCTCTGGAAGTTTCCATGCTGGGCTGTGAGTGAAACAGTGGAAAACAAATCAGCTAACAACACAGATTTGACAGCCGGAGCCTGGATAAAGAAGCCTGGGAACTTGTGACCAACATCCACTGCCTGCGACCTAACCGAATTATCTCCGAGACAGGCTGTCACCGCGCCCCCTACATATATGGCAAATCGTTGAACCCATGTAAGGACTAAGCTTCACATCAATGTTATATTGATCCAATATCAGGAGAGCAAATATGTCATACATGATGCAGCTAGCTCAAAGTAGCAGTTATAAGAAACACCACCAAAATGTCTAAAGAAGATCATCGTCTGGTGTCAATAATCAGTTCCTACAAAGTTCCGAATGATGAAGCTGCAATAGAACATACCAATTATCCCAGAGGCCGAGATATGAGGATTGGAAATGAACAGGTCGTACGGTTGTGCCAGCTTCAATTTATAAGCTTGGCTCTTCCACATGTCGATGCTTTTCTTGAAGGAAAAGGCACTTTTCAGGGATGTTCCAGGCAGCAGGGCATTAGGAACTTCAAGAGCTTGACCACCCCCAAATTGCTTTGGATTTCCCATGTTGTGTTGCATGCAAAAACGGTAACTGGAACCCGAGTCAGAATCAACAGATGCAAGGTCAATGGCCATTGATAATGGAACATCCCAATAGTTTCCAGATTTGTCCACAAAAAGAGCAGGGCTGGCTGCTTCCATCGTTAAATCATGATGTGGAAACTACACGCACAACAAAATGAAATGCATTTCAAAGCGATGAAAAAGTGCCCGGAAGCAATGCAGATAACAACATCAACTAAGAAACTCACCTCATGGCGCAGGACAGCTTTCTTACGAGGAAGCTGTGAAGTGTCCCCATAACCATCATAGGCAAAGACCAGAGTATCATAAGGAGTCAACGACAGCTCGGACGAGAAACCTAGCGCGTACAAGGATGGATCACGAAGATGTCTACGAATCCTTTGTAGGTGAGAGGATTCATGTGGTGGCTGGTTTCCTTTATCCTTGCTGATATTAGATATAAACTTGTGCAAATTGAACTGACCTAAAAATGTTGCAAACCTGCATACCCAAGCTATTACAAAAAAGCCTCCAGTACTTGGAAAGGATAAAGCAGCAGAACAGAAGAGTAAGGTGCAACTCCTCTTATATATCTTATCTATTGTTCACCTCATCGTTAACCCGACAAAGACAGAACAACTTCCATCGCTAATGCTAGCACACATTCACATCACATCAAAAGATAGACTCGAACTTGATTCGAAGAATTGACAGAGAAAGGAAAGGGGGAGGGAAGGAGATACGGACCAGCAAGGAGGGGTGAAGGGGAAAGAGAGGAGGCGGAGGAGGGAGAAGCCATGGGAGGAAGGGGAGGAGCAAGGGAGGAATGGGGCGGCCATGAAGCGCTGGAAGAAGTCGGCCTGCTTGGGCCTCGAGAGTCGGGTCCCTCTCGAGAGACCAAGCGGGAGTGGGTCTCCGGGGACGGGCCTCGCCTCCCCTTCAAGGGTCACCGGAGTCGACACGTCCAGCTCCCACCCACCACCCTCCCCGTCCGTTGTCCACCTCAGCTTCTTCATCTTTAGACGACACTCCAACTCCCAATGCCCCTTTCTTCCTCTCCCTCTTCTCAATTTTTGTGACTTGGGTTGGTTGGACCGGAGACGCTCGCTGCTTTCTTTCTTTCTTTCTTCTTGGCCCTTCCTTAAACCTTGTCGTTAATCTCTCTCGTTAATGACTTAATGTCTTGTCTTGTCTTACTTAACAGACAAGACGGCAAACAAATTACAAACAAACGCGAAATAAAAAAAATGGAAGGGTTAAGTTGATTTGGGTTCCACTCCTCATTTCATTTGCATGGAACCGCCCGGCCCACTCACTTCCGTTGGCCTCCCATTAGTCTGCAACGGCCCAACACCGTGTGTGGGAGATGGATCAAGGATTTTGTCTCCTCTCATTTTCGGCATCACACTTCCGCTTCTTTTCAGTTTTCAAATTTGGTTGTAGTTTTTTTTTCTTATTTTTACAATTTGGCTAATCAAATCAAAATTTGATCTGTCACATATATCCGTTTTTTCTATCATATGGAAAATTTCACACTAAATATGATATTTCAATACTTGTACATTTTTAAAAAATATATTTCGCGGAATTAGAAAACTAGGATTATATAGGATTGAATTTGACCATTGGCGAATTCAATAATTGGGAAGTAGTAGTAGTAGTCGTAATAAATAATAATAATAATATTAATAATAATGGAAGTGTATTGTAGTGTAGGCTCCTATGTATCCAATTAATCAAACCTTTGATGGTCACTGACTATTACAAACACGTTGTTGTCGTCCTTCTCTAATATTACCAAGTTACCTAACCCACTACTATTAATTAGGGAAAAGTACAAAAAAGTACATATGGTTTCACCGATTCTCACTTGGGTACTTTGTGCTTTTTGGACCGTAGAACAGGTTCAAGTTATGAAAATTTCCATCACCGACCGGTCCCGATCTCCGTTCTGCGTATTTTTTACAAAACGGCGTCGTTTTGACGCTGAGGTGGTGGTCAACGTATTTTGGGTTAAATATCTATTTTAGTACTACATGTTTTAGTAATTAAAAAAAACCCTAATATGAATACCAATCCAAGAAAATCCCTAATTTTAAAAAACTCCTAATCCCTAATATACAGGCTTCTTAGTATCCACATCCTCATAGTAGACAATAAAATCCGCCTTCTCCCAGATGTTAAACAGGAACCCGTCGACGTGGCGTTGGCCGAGGTAGGCGGCACCGACGAGCTAGTCGGGGCAGAGGATCCCAACCTCGAGCTAAGCAGACCGACAGATCCGGTGGCCATAGTGAAGGAGGAGGTACCGTTGTTCCACTCTAGGTTATAGAGGATAGGGTCGGCGAGCTGGTCCTGGATGATGTTGAAGTTGTCGCCATTGGTCCAGTCGTACCAGAGGTCTATCTTCTGGAGGGCCCCACTGTAGTTCATGAAGAGGGCGGAGTGGAATGGTGGGGCCATGGGGTTGGGGTTGGGGATGAGGATGACGTGGAGGAGATGAAGAGGGTGGAGACGAGGAGGATGATTATAATAGACATGGTTGGATGTGGTTGGATGACGACGACAACGCGGTGGTAGCGGTGGAGGACATCAAGGAGTTGGCGAAGAGGGAGGAGGTCGTAGTGGAATTAGGATTAATTGAGATTAGGATTAGGGTTTTTTTTAATTATTAAAATATGTCTTAACTAGAGGCCGAAGTGGGATTAGACATGTCCATGGTGTGAAATAATTATGTTTTAACTATTTTGTTTTTTTAATTATTAATTGGGATTAGGATTAGGGTTTTTTTAAAATTATTAAAATATGTAGTACTAAAATAGATATTTAACACAAAACACGTGGACCGCCACCTCAGCATCAAAACGATGCCGTTTTGTAAAAAATACGCGGACCGGAGATCGGGACCGGTCCGTGATGAAAATTTTCGTAACTTGGACCTTTTCTACGGTACAAAAAGCACAAGGTACCCAAGTGAGAATCGGTGAAACCACAGGGAAACCACAGGGCACTTTTTTGTACTTTTCCCTATTAATTAATCCCAACCCACAACTATTTTTTTTCTGGTATCCAACCACCACCTAAGCTGATAAATGGCGTAGAGTTTTTGTTGTTGTTGTTGACAAGTATACTAAAAAGAAGAGCTACCCATACAATACGAAAGAATACAAGTAGCTAGGCCACTCCAATACGAAGTACTTATAAAATGTTGTTGAGATTATGCATCATTGATTGCTCTTTATTGTTTTGGTTGTTCAAAATCAAGGAATCAAATGGAGATCACTCCCAGGACACGTTTTTCTTCCGGGTAGCAATTTGAGTGATGACATGTTTCACGTCCTGTATGCAACAGGCTGATGAGCGAGCTGTACTAAAAGCATTTCAATTGGCCTGAGAGGAAAACTGATGCCATTATAGAGGCTGCAAATTGCAATAGAAAGAATATCGTGCATAAAAAACTGTTGGAAATTGAGATGTCAACCCTATGAAGATGACCAAAATGTTCTGAGCGGGACTGCCTTGAACTTTTTTGCTAACACAAACATGCCGACGGCTCTCAATCTGTTTGCATAGGTCGGAGCGGAGCATCAAAGCTTTTAAGTTCGACGTCTATGCATACTTGTCAAGATTGTAAAATGCCAACAAAGCTGTTCCTATGCTGGGTTTTTCTCTCTTCAATTTGTGAATTGAATGAGCTTTGAAGTTTGCGGGAGGGAGGACTTGATTCAGAAACAACGTGTGCTTTCGAAGAGACAAGGAAGACGAGTCCCGGGAGGAATACAAGAAATGGTGTCTTGACAAGCCAGAGGGGGTTGGCATTTATTTTGTTAGGGTCGAGGGGCGGTTACTTAGATGATGAAAGCTATTATTCTTTCATTTCTCATGCTAGTAGATAGTGGAGAGAGTATTTCATGTCGAAATTATAGGGTAAATTTGAACCTGTTTATATGTATAAATGAATCACATATACCAAGTATATTATATTAATATTTTTAGTTGGATACCAATAATTCATTATTCTAAGTTTAAAAGATATGTATCCAGCTAATTCGTCTCACTGATTAGGCTACCTAGTGGTTGTACCAAGTGAGTACCAACATCAATATATTATATCGATGAAAATGATAAAAAGAGGGAGAGATAGGAGGGGATTTATTATTTATGATGGAATATTCAATCGATGAGGTAACAACAAATTAATCAAAGAAAAATGGGTTGTGGGGTGGGTAAATTGTAAAATCACAATCTAGCATACTTTCTGAGGGTGAGGCCGGCATCTCTGGCGTTGTCGGGAACGGGCATGTTGGAGAGGAGAGTGACCTTGGATGACGCCACCAGCACTCTCTCTTCCCCCTTCTTCTCCTCTGATGATGGACCACCACCGCCGCCGCCAACCACCTTGTACAGCCGCACCTCCCATACCTGCATCCATCAACCCAACAACAAACTCCATCCATCCGTCATCCATTTTACTTGCTTGAAGCAAATATATATATAAAAAAAGGACAAGATAGATAGATAGAATAGAATAGGATAGAAGGAGGACCTGGATAGTCTTGCCGACGTTGATGGGGATGGCCTCTCCGAGGATGAGGTCTCCGATGGTGGCGGACTTGTGGTGGTTGATGCTGAGGTGGATGCCCGCCACCCTCTGGAACCCGGCTGCTATGTGGGCCCCCACGCTCGCCATACCCTCCGCTATCAGCGCCGACACTCCCCCGTGCAGCACCTTGAACGGCTGGACGCACTTGGTGGTGACGAGCATGTGCCCCGTTACTCTCTTGGGGGTGAGCTCCTGGAAGTAGAAGCCGATGGAGTGGAGCGGGACATCCAGCGACTCCGTTTTCTCCATGTCGTACGCCAACTCAGCCGAACTTAGTTGCGGCGGCCACGACGACGAGGATGACTGCTCCATCTCGGTCGGGAATCCTTCTTCTTCTCCTTTTGCTTTCTTGTTCTCCTTTCTTCTTCTTCTTGTGTAAGGTAGTTGGCGGGTGGTGTGAATATTTATGTATTAGGCTACCCCTTTTTATTTATGTTATTTGTTCGGAATTTAATTAACT
>SOPF01026991.1:0-30227 GCA_012979155.1 Hypericum perforatum | reverse complement strand
AAAAGTTATTGCGAAATGTCTTTAGGCTTAAGCATCCATGAATGGCCATTTCCTCTGACACTCCACTATTTACTTTTCCCAACAACTTAACTCGCATCGTTTTGGCCCTTGCTTGCCTCCTCCATAAATTCATGTACTATGTGAGAATCCACCCATCCAACAATTCCCATTTTGAGCATCTTTCTGGTTGAGATGTAAACAATAATAACAACGAAAAAGCGTAATTAAAAAAAAAAGACTGTTGATCTGAGAAGTACCCATTTTTCTTAAGCAAATGTTCTCATGTGAAATGGTCGGATTTAGTAAAGAGAAGAATGCTTGAAAAAGTTTAGGGTCGTCATATAAGGAGTTGGATTCACCAGTCTTTGTGGACATCAAGTTCAAACATCAGCTTTGATATAATATATTGTGTTTTTTAATAAATAAATATTGTATTAAGAGCAATGGTATGTAGGTACATAATTACTATCGCATAGGCCATCATTAGATCGCTTAATCACCTTAGTAAATCTATATACAAAATTATTTCCTCCTTACATATACATGACATGGAGCTGGACCAATTCGAACTCTTAAAGATAAAAAATAATTTGTAAATTGTTCTAGTTAGATAAATTGATTCAAGACGTTTAATTAAGACAAAAAAAATTGAGCAGGGATATGATCATATCCTGTCAGGATGCAATCCAAGAGAGAAATATTGGCCTTTCACCTACTAAACACAAAGATATGCACAAAACACCACCACCAACAACCACCCAAAACCAACGGAAGGAAGAATGACACACATTAGCTGTAATGTCAGAAGCCATATACAATGTTCCGTTACTTTAACTTTATAACAGTGCCCCACCACACATCACTCAAGAATGTGATAATAATCGTGTCATTCTAGTTAAAAAAAAAGTCTCAAATTTGATTATTAAGGAATAAATTTGTGTCAAATTACTTAGACCATAGAAACTCGGGGGTGATGTGTTTTTTTCCGACAGATTCAAGTGATCCACCCTTTTTCTCCGACACGCGGTTGCTTTGTTCACCTTGTGAAGTTCGGCCCTGGTCTGGTTTCCCAACTTGGAGACTTCCAGTTCCGATGTCGTAATTGCCCCGACTCACTCTCAACGCGCTATACAATTTGCACACGTTTAGCTTTGTTTGCGGCAAAACAATTCATTTGAGATTACTGTTACTATTATCATATAATAATAAAATTGTAAATATCAATTAACTCATTATTTTACGATTTTAGATTAAGTTTATAAATCCTAATAGTGAAGACCCGCATACACTTGAGAGTGGAATAAAAGATGCACCACTAGAGAAGAATTGTTTACGTATAACAAGTTACACCAGATAAGGATTGAATCGACGATATTCGTCAATGCATTATGTTCATTTTGAGGATAAACTGAAATTTTATTTATAATAAAAAGAATATTCCACACAATATCCCAAAAACAAAGGAGAGAAGAAGTGAAAACATCTTGCAGCGTCGCAATAGACGAAAGCTCCAGCTTGGATGACGCAACCAAAGGTTGGGTAGGATAGAATGCATTCCCAAAAGCTCTGAAAAGGTATGCACCGCAGCGACGAAGCTGGGAAAAGGCTGCTGCCTTCAACCACTCTCTTAAAGCAGTGTGTTTTTTTCGTTGTCTTTGCCAGTTTATTGGATTAAGCGCAAATTATTGAACAGCCAACATATTTCTAATTTTTTTTAATATCTGAAATTATGTGTTATGGAAAAACTCATAGTAACCAATAGTAAATAACAAAAGTTCAACCAAAAAAAAGTTTACATAGTAACCAGTAGCTAGTAAACTACATTTTTAAGGTCAGCGGTTTGAAAGGGTGAGACATACATATAGGAAAAGAGCCAATTAATGACGGGACGAGGTACAGGGAAAGCGCAGAAACGGAGGTCGACAGCCAAATACAAGGAGTATCCTCGGCATACAAGCACAGGACAAGTGTCACGCAATTTTGTGAATTTAAATTTAGAGATTGATTTAAATTTTGGATTGGTATTCGTTTTTTCTCCCACGCATAATTCTTTCATAAGAATAAGAATTTATTTGTCTACCAATAAAACGTTATTTAATTGGTAATCCTTCTAGCTAATAACAAGGGACATTTTCCCTCCCGGTTCTCTTCTCTTGTCGAGCTAATTCTCCAAGCTCAAAATTAATTGCTGGCGACTAAATCTATAAAGGAACCCTCTCTAAAAGATTGAGAGCCATTCCGTGGAATCCCGGGAACATAGAAGCTTTGCATGTTAAACACGTTTTGAGTCAACTAATACGCAATTTTGTTTTTTACTTCTCTCTTTCTTGACCAGTTTCCTCGGACACCGATTTTGTGGTTCATCCTCATCTTCATTATCATCATGACATAATCATAACAGACGCCATTTGCTAACTATTTGATTAATAAGCGGTTTATTTATTAGTTAACAATTCAGGTGGCAATTCCAATTTCCAAAGGAACCCAAGTTCTCCTGCAGCTTAGAGAACCAAACGTTAACATAAGCCCTAGATTATAGTTAATTAGAGGTAGATTAAACTATTAAGAAAAGCTCTTGTACGTACTACTTTAGGTCAACCAGCTAAAACCGGATCAATTAATTAACTAATCAAATAAAAAAAAATTGAGAAACCGCTATTAGGGCTCGTAGTCTCAAGAGTTGATCGACAAGAGATTACAAAGTAATTAACTCTCCATAATCACGATCACCATCATCAATAATTCATCCTGCTAGCTCCTCACCGATCAGTTCTAAACAAAACTAAAAGAGAACCCAAGAGATTACAACAGTAAGAAAGAACCCAGATCAGAGAATAAACCAAAACCCTAGTTAGTAACCCTAAATTACTTTTTTTTCTCGGACAAGCTCAACTTAATTAATCATCACACAAACTCTTGCTGGATTCGGACAAAGCAAACCCTAGCTGCTGGGGTTTCTTACCAAGTGTGTGCTTGTTGTTGTGCATCCACACCTTGAGGACCTGTCGTCTGATCCCGTTGTCGGAGCAAAACGCCTCCACGGCGGCGTCGTCGTGCTTCTGGATCCGCCACCCGAGCCGCTCCGCGAACTCCAGCATCATTTCCTTCTGCTCCTGCGTGAACTTGCTCCTGAACCGTTTCCTCGAGCTCCCTCCTCCTCCTCCTCCTCCTCCTCCGCTGCTGCTTGGGTACGACACGTCATCGCCGGAAGCCGCCGGAAGAGCGAGGGGACGCTGCACCGGTGGCGGCGCCAGGTGGAGGTATCCGGAGTGATGAGGCGGTCGGTAGTAGGAGGAGATCAACTGCGGAGGAGGCGGCGGATGGTATGAGGTGGGGGTGTCCTTCCGGTGGAAGTTCCGGTGACAGGTGCAAGCTGCGCACTTGAGGGCGTCTAGGGTTCCCTCCTCCCCGGCGGCCATGAACTCGCCGCAGCCGTCCACAGCGTGGCCGCCGATCCCCACGGCGTGGTTCTTCTGGCACTCCCTGTACCTCACGCCGCCGGTCTTCCTCGCCGAGGAGTTGGTCGTGATCGTGCTGGCGGCTGCTGCTGCTGCCGTGGGACCCATTTTCGTACCTGACGAGACGACGCCGTCGTATTTTATTCCTCCTCCGGGGGTCGCTTCCATTTCCTCCTCGTGCTCGTGCTCGTCCTCTTCAATCTCCATCTTTAATTCTCCTCCTTTTCTTTGTTATTTCTCTCTAAGTTTAGTCTTCTTCTTCTTCTTCTTCTTCTTCTTCTTGCTTCTTCTTCTCTTGTGGAGATCTACATGGCCGGACTTTTGCGGGGTTGAGGATGTGGGGAGATCCGCCGCTAAAGCTCTCGAAGCTAACTTAAGCTAAAGGGGGAACTGAGATAAGAGGTATTTTTTTATATTTAAATGGGATTAATAGGGGAGTTAAGAGAAGTGGCAAAAAGATATGTGTGGGGGTTTGGAATTATTAATTTTTTTTTATCAATTATTATGCAAAGATTATTAGAACAATTGAACTAGATTCAAACGGGTGTATTGATAATTACATATTTGGACTTGGAAATTCCACGAATTTCTAAGTTTTAGGTCTCTGTAAGAGTGTGGGAAGATAAGAAAGTGAGGGTTAAGGTAAGGAGATTGTGGCCGTCAATTTCTAGGGGCATTAATATAGATTCCTGGTGTATTTTTTTTCTTCTTTAATGGGTTATTTGGTCATTACTCTTATTATATTTTTTACATATTTATTTGTCAGAGATAAGCTCTGTTAAATACTGATGTGTTAAAACAGAGCACAATTGGTAGTTGAAATAATTGAAGAAATACTGACAGGGATCATATTATTGTTCAAAACAGTAAGAAATATTAATGGACGAGAGATAATTAGAATATAGACGTAGCCGTATAGATATATATGTTCTATAGCATAGCTACTGTTGCTGAGGTTTTATTTTCTAGAAAATATATTTATATTGACTCCGTAAGAAGAAAAGGTTTAAAGTACATGTTATCTTGAGAAAAACAAGCTACATACATGAACATAATAAAAAAGGAAAAAAACTTTAAAATGTATTAATGTTGGGTCGCAAATAAATAGGACAGTAATTTTTTTGAAAGATCAATTAGATCGGCTCCTGAGAAATAATGCAATTGTGATGGATGCAGATAAACAATGCTCGGGTTTTATTGCTCTTCCTTCTTTTGTTTGGGGCAAATTCATGAACGGATGATGTGGTAGAAAAAGAGGTTGGTTTGGGTTAGTAATAGTTTTTCTAAACGATGTAGATCGAAGGATACGTGAGTTTTTTCTTTGAAAATCTAAAAATTATTAGATTAAAATGAAAAAACTCATACTAATTGTATTGTATGGACGAAATATAATTCAAAAAATTAAAAAAATATGAAATAAATGAGTTGAAAAAGTTTTTTCAAAAATTCAAAAAATATAAGATCAAAGTCAAAAAATTCACACGTTTCATTATTTCATAAATAAAATACTATTTTTCAAAAAATAACAATAATAACACAAAATATACATGTCATTATTGCATGAATGACATATTAATATTACATTAAAAAAATTTAAGTATCACAAAAAAATATAATATTGTTATTTGCTCAAATTTCAAACCTTATTATTGATTAGTCCCCAATCCAAATCCTAGTAAAAACAGAAATTGCGACGATAGTTATAGAAGCTGCTGAAAAATTGCCACCCACTATATGGTTGTTGTGTCAAAGAACAAAATTATATTGTAATGTTTGACGCACCAGTATTCATATAAGTTGTTGTTACTATATATAGTAAAGAATTTTAAGCAGTTTTATAAATTATATATATATTTTAAATTGTAATCTAGTAATTTTTTGCAAAATTGTAAACAGTTCTATAAATATTTAATATTTTTATGTTTCAACACAATTGATCAAAGTTCAATAATTCGCTCCATTTTGAGAATTTTGTATGTAAAACATATATATGTTGCAAGTCAAAGGTCAGTGACGCAATATTATGTTTTTCTAGTTGGATATATCTTAATTAAGTAGTTC
Source organism: Hypericum perforatum (assembly GCA_012979155.1). Classification (NCBI taxonomy): domain Eukaryota; kingdom Viridiplantae; phylum Streptophyta; class Magnoliopsida; order Malpighiales; family Hypericaceae; genus Hypericum; species Hypericum perforatum. The sequence continues at coordinate 24,708 of SOPF01026991.1, read as the reverse complement.
AATGTGTCAGATGCACATGTTATTCCATTAAGTTCAATATTCTTTTTCGGAGTGAAATCAATGTACAGGTGCTGGTTGAAAGTGGGTACTGTCCTTTCCTATCTCCGGAAATGGCGTCCACAATTTCAAATATTGCATGCTTTGTTCGAAGTATGTAAATATTATTGATATTACAAACTTAAAAAGTTTGTCCTTACATTTATCTGGCCCTTACCAACAATCACTTGACAAACTTAATATTAAAGATATTAAAACTAACGAGAAATTTGTTACAGTTAAATTAAGTTTTAGAACGCACTAATGTTAAAAATTTGTGGAGAGAATTTTATCGTTTTTAAGTCATATTTAGTTCAAATTTAGATTGGTGAGACTAAATAACAAATAATTCTAAATCATATAAAAATCTATTCCCCGCACCCTACTTAATCAAGTAGATAAATTGTTGTAACATAAAGATGTTAAATATTTATTATGTTTGTCATAATTTTAATGATTATACAATTTGAATATAAAATATTCAAAATTGTACACAGATACTAAATAATATCATCCAAAAATTATATTCACGGAACGCCTTCAATAGTAGTTTGGCATATCTACTTTTAAATTACAGAAATCGATTTTTCGTCAAGGAATGCTTGTTGAACCTTGGGCCCATAAAGTAACATCGACCATAATGATTGGGCTTTCTTAAATTATGTGTTTTTGTGTTGGGCCCACAAATCTTCTGTTTTCTGGGCTATTGAGAAACTCCCGTCACTGTATCACATCTGCCAACGGTTCAGCCCACGAATCGACTGAAGAAAGTCAGAAACTTGCAAAGTGATGGTCCGAATATTAGGCGTTTAAAACAAATAAATGTAACGAAAAAAATAATCCAAATCTCCCAATTTCCCATGTATTCTATAGAATTTATAATCTATTCACTAACTAAATAAAAAAATATTTTTCCCAATAAAATGGTATGAGTCAATGTCGGTATTACATGCCTTCGACTGATTTAATCATGAAAAACATATTCTGTCGGACGAACAAAATTTTAAAATTATGATCGACTGATTCACGGTAAGTCAACAAGTTCAAAAAACCCAAAAATAGGATAAGTTTTGAAAATTTTGTGGCTAAAGAGCAAGTCAAAAGATCCCAAACAAACAATCGCTAATGGGATTAACTGTAGCCAACATTCGGTGGGGCCAAGACATATTGTACAAATAAATGGATCACTAATTAACTCGCATCTCCGCAAGGAACATTAGGTACATAATTCTTATTCAAAACCTTCAAGCTTTATAATTCTCTTCATTCATAATCGAGAATTCCAATTTTCACTGACCAAGAAGCACCACTCAGACCAACTCTCTACCTAAAGAAAGGCTACTTGCGTTACCTAGCAACTTTTGCAAAGTTCCAGAGACGAATTCCACTTTAGGTAATTGCTTGCACGAAACAACAACCTAATTGGTTGTACTTTCGCAATTAACGCAATAATGACAGCGACGGCCAAGGAAAATGATAACCCAAAGTTACATTAAATTGCAAGGAATTTCATAATCTCTATGTTCACATCGTGTGATTGATAAACACTTTCTTACAAGGAAGTTCTCTTTGTTAATATTTAGTAATATTTACGGTAGTGAGTTACAAGCGAGTGTTACTCTTCCATACAAGGAAATTACAGACAATAACTTCACTAAAAATTCTCTAATCACAAGAACTATTGAAAAAATAAGGTGATTGTATCCCCTTGCACCAATTAGTTAAGTGGTCTTCTCACCTAATCCGAGTTGGTAGATCGAGAGATAAGGTAAAAGAGGAAAAAAATTAAGAGTAATTGAGCACCTGAACTCAATCCTTGACATGTACCAAGTCTTTTTGAAAATATATTATTGTTAACTATCTTTAAAAAAATAATCCCAATTTTATGGAAATCGAGAAAAAAAATTATAGTGTAATGAATGGAGGATATTAGATTAATCAGGCATCGATGATCAAGGTCTCTTCCAGGACAGAGGATTGAAAGGAAACATACATAAAACGGGGGACCAAGGCAAGAGTGACACAGTGACACTTGTACACTTATAGCAATAAATTATTCTTTTCTTATCTTTATTTCTCTCTTTTTTTTTTCCACCGTCCAACCGGGTTCCGGTTGCTTTCGTACATTGAATTGAACCGGCGGGGTCCAAGAAAAATCTTATCGTATTGTATCTGTCATACCACATTATTTTGGGACCAAGAAAATCACAGGAAGAAATTAACATGGACCATGTAATAAATATAAAGATAAACATAATCTTTATTTATTTATTTTCTGTATTTCTTCCATTATTTATTTGTAAGGTTTTCTTCCCAAACATAAAAACTAGTTTATGCAAATATATCCAAGGAGAAGAAGAGATTGTGATTTGTACATGTTTTAATCAATCATCAACTAGAAACCTCATCCAGGAGCTTGTATCTTCTTACCTTGTTTCTAAAAACATGTTTATGGATTGACCCATTATTACTATTATTATTAATTTTAATTTTATTAATATTAATATTGCTAGTACGTGATATATCCTCTGACCTTGTTCTTCTAAGCTTCAACTCCTCCAGCTTCGCCCTTGTGATTATCCTCTTCCTGCCGGTGGTCGGCGACCTCTCCGGCGACGAACTATTACTACCATTATTAGTATTAGTACTTATAGTAACTTGCTTCTTGATGGGGATCATATTGTTGTTGCCGTTTCGGTTGACTTTGACTTGCAACTTCAAGCTACCTCCTGACGCCGACCTTCTCAATATTCCTCCACTGATCTTCCTTCTCAGGAGATTATTAGTAGTTCCCTTGCTCTCCTCTTCGGAGTTGATCTTGATCGAGGACGAGGAATTCGAAGAATTGTTCGATTTGTTCTCTTCGTCGATGTTTTTGCTCAAACACCAGTTGCAGACTTTGTACAAGTCCGCCTTCGGGTACATATTACTACAGTACCTGTCAGTAAATTGAATAAATTTTGGGTCTCGAGTTCGAATCATGAAAATACTTGAACTGAATTGTGTATTATTTGGTTACCTGTGTTGAGACCGGAATTGGCAGACAGTGCACCGGAAGAGCTCATAAGAAAGGCCACAATCACCACACATGCAACACTCGGGCTTTGAGCTTCCTGGCCCCGGAGATGGTTCACTGGTGGCGAATTTCATTGTCATCATCTTAACTTTCTCTGAGTTTATTTTGAGGACGAAAGTAGAGAGAGAGAGAGAAGAATAAGAAGATGGTTTAGGCAGGAGGCCTTATGGGGAAGAGATGATTTAGAAAAAAAGGTATATATGGAGCGAGGAACATGAGGGGTCGACGCCCGACGGTCCTTTATTGGACACATTAAAGTGGAAGTCATTTTCCTCTCCGGAAGGGTAGTGTTGTCATTTCCTATTCCCTTGAACATAAAACATATTTTGTGGGGTCTTTTTTTTATTTGATTGGTATCTTAATGGTTGGCTCCATCGAGAAATTTGGTGTCATTTTCGAGGATTTATTTATTTATTTTGGTTTCATAATTTATTCATCATAAGTTCAAAACTATAATATTCATTGTGTTAAAGGAGGTGTCTGTCACACATCAAATGTAAATTCCCGACGGAAAAGTCTACGATAGTGGTCCAAGTGGAGCACACCTCTAATTCCCTCGCAATAGACATTTTAAGATGTGGTTATTAGGTTAACTACCTTGATACTTCATTGATATGAAACTTTCAAATAATTATTTGCTATTTTATGTGTTGAAACTAACACAGATTGTCGAGATTGTGATATGATTGTTTATAAATAAATGTATAAATTCACCAAACTATTATTTTAATATCTAAATTAGATATAAACTAATATAATATTTAAACGAGGTAATTTTTTTGTCCATTTTTATTTTTATGTGAACTCAAATATTCCAAATGACCAAGACTTGGTAACAAGTCAGTGGAATAGCTTCGGTCCCAAGGATTACGCAAGAAGACGCGCATGGCGGATCCCACCAAACCGGGTCGTAGTCGGGGGGCCGTATATATTAAGGCAAGTTTCTTCAAATTACAATCAATCAATCAGGTCACCTTAAATAGCGCCACAAAATTACAAATACCGCCCTTGGCCCTCCACGAGAATTAATAAGTAATAAAACAGTGCAAATGACTCTTCGTGGAACACAATCTTGAAGACCTAAACCTAAAAATGGTTGTTATATCAAAAAATCAAATTCGAGTTCCCGAACTCACACAATAAAAGAAAATTAGTGGAACCAAAAATAAAGTTTGCCCCGGTCGAGTAATTTTATGATGGTAATTTCTAAGCGACAAAGCTGGAATCAATAAAATTGGACTCTAAAATATGTGGAAACATGCTAATATTCCCCCCGTGCAAGGATACTACTACCTTTCATAAATTATTTATCGGTCGTCTGGTCCACTTGCCCTAAACACTAAACTAATCTCGACCATATTTGTGTGTCCAGCTAAACCTAATTATTCAAAAGTCGAGTTGTATTAACTATTAAGGACCCTAACACAACACAAGCGGCAGGCCCACCGAAAAAGGTGTCTCCACATGTAAACCACGTGCTTCAAACGATTGTCCTCGCTGTCCAAAAGGCAAAAAATGAAAACAAAAGAAAAAGAAAGAAAGATGATTACTTGTATCACAGGACTATCTTACCCGTAGATACCCAGTCAAAGGATGATGAATCATATGTGATTCGACTCGAATCCAAATTAACCGACTCGCAACTCATTTCTAACATCTTCATCAACATGTCCGGCGTAGCTCCAAACTTTATTTTAAAGATAATTCACAAGTGCAGCTAATAAATCGGAGCAGGCCGGTACATGTACAAGGGCAGTTCTATACAGCATTTACATGCGCCAAAAGGTTTGAGCCCGACTATACAGACCACACCGCAAAGACTAACCTAAACTGTACATATAACTTAGGTGCGGTGGTGCTGGGATCCCAAGGACGAAGAAGACGACATGATTTTCGAGTACTGACCAGCAACCCCTGCAGCTACCATCTAGTGACGAACTAGATGTACCAAGATTTTCAGGGCCAAGCAACATCTGTCTTAAGAAATAAATCAATTGCAACTTCATTAAGTCGGTTGTATGTATGGAGACCGGAAGAGTATATGAAACACAAGATTATGCTTCATATTAAGTTCGAGTTTAAGAAGCTTAGAACAGTGGTATCTACTGCCTACTAGAATGTCGTGACACGAGTAAAATAGACGAGAAGAGAAAATGTGATTACCAGCTGTTGTTGGAGATGATACCGTCATTAGCTCTGAGCACACTCAAAAGGATGCAAAGTTCCTTCGGTAAATTCAAGCATTCGCGAACGTTCAAGAAGTTCAAAGGGACTGCAAACAACACGACATTAGACCCTCGTAAATAAAGTAAGCCTCAAAATGAAACATTGTAGTCTACGACAAACACATAAGCCAAGCAACTGGGGGTAAGCTGAGCATCACATGGCTATAATCTTTCAATCGTCAAACAAGAAGTTCTCTTGTTCATGCTTCTCATACTTCTAAGTGAAAGGTAGCATGCCAAATCGAAAGGAGATAAAAAAAAACGAATAGAAAACACAACTATGAAGTTAAACTCGGTTGGCAAACTGGGAAATTATATAAAGAGCTAGGCTCCAAGTGCTCGTTGTGACAAAAGAATGAGTGGATGTGAGTATAGCAGCTAGAGGATCTACTTTATCACTCTTCTTGTCACTTGGTCTTTCAAAGAAAATAGAATTCAATATAATTGACACATTGAAATTGATCGGCATGGTAGGTGATATCATTCAAAACCAAACATAAAACTAACTAAAGATCTTCCAATATCGTACAGGACAACTTCACGATTATGATGTAATCTCTTCTGATTGCTTTCCATGGTTTCCAAGAAATTAGAGGTTTCTGGTCCAGCTGCTCCCCCAGCAACAATGGACGGCACAGGAGCATTGGGACTCCAAATCTATGCAAGACATGGCCAACATTTATCAATGTGTCATTGTATACAAATTAAGGATGGAACCATTATTATCACCTACCTTTATCGTATCATCAATACCACTAGTTGCAATAACCGGATCAAATGGATGGCACTGTACACAGTTCACGACTGCAACAGAAGATGAATGAATAATCAAAACAATGATAGGAAAAACTAACAAATTAAAAAAGTTACAGAACACGGAGAAAAGATAATTAATATTACCGGCTTCATCCCCCAGAAGTACTTTAACTAGCCGGCCAGTTTGTTTTTCCCAAACAAACCATCTACCATCATCACTTCCACTAGCCACGTATTCCCCTACAAAATTCATATCAACGGAGTAATTAGAAGAGGTATCCAGTTCTAACATCGATGCCAAATCTAATGCATAGGAGTAATGAGGAATAAGCTATACAATCAGCTAATCGATATTTGAACACCAAGAGATCACCCAGGGATCAGACTACCCCCAATAGTCATAGGAGAAACTAGTCACAAGCCCAAAATGTAAAATTTCATAACTCCAACCACTTGTTAACTTATGCTGTTCCTTGGGATACGCTTCTCGTGTTGAGAAAATAATTCATGTCATCAAACCATACAACCAGTAACTATGTTTGAAACACTTAAATATTCCAATCAATCCCTACACCCTGAATTGGCATCTTACAGAAGGCAAGGCCGAGTATAATCCATCAAGGGCTTCTCTAGCTAGCAATCAGGAAGTCTCACTAACAAGTAGATATCCCTCCATGCGTAAGCTTAAAAGTTGATATACCCTGAGCATAAAAGGAGTACCATGATTCTTAAGCAATGAAAAGACTCCTCTCTGTGGACTATTAGCTATAGCAGAGTATAATAAGAGGATATCAAAACATGAAGTTAAAGACCTACGCAGCATAAGAAAACAATGATAGAGGAGAAAGAAGGATCTTCCACATAGTAGATTAAAGTGCAAACAAAAAAACTAATATTTACACTACCTCTCTGACCCAAGAAACTAGCCTGCTTTATATCAGTTCCAACATTACAATGGCCAACATATCGCTGCTTCATGTCAATGGCTGTCTCCAACTGCGCGAGAACATGTGCATTAATAAACATGAGGACGGAACCACAAACAGAATGGTTAATAGACGTCAAATTTTTTTTTTAAATATGCACTCCATACAGAAAATTGCAGACAGTTCAGACAAAAAAAATGCAGGAATGAAGTGCGTCAAGGACAAGCCCTCAACCAGAGAATCGACTCACAACTTTGCAATCGCAAGTTACCTACTTCTCCAAATTGTGCCAAACCACACCAGGAAACAAAACTCCCAACCCTGTCTGTTCTTCTTTATGAATCCAGGAATGAAGTGTGTCAAGGACTAGCCCTCAATACCACAGACCCCAAAAGTTGCCAACGTCACATAGAAAGAGAGTTCTTGAACAAAACATTTAAGCAAGCTACTATAGTCTATACCAAGAAAAGATCATCCCTCAGTACGAAGCGAATTTACAATCATATCACAACTTTTCAAACACTTGAAGAATCAATCTAAACAACTAGAGAAGACCAGGACATTGACCTGATATGATGTCCGTCCGTTCTGTGTTGATGAAGGTGACCCACACGATTCATTGGTACTACTTGTTTCTCTAGTTGAATCATTTCTTCTTTGTATTCTCAGATTTAAACTTCCATGAAGAATGTCAGATTCAATATCATGCCCTTCGTCACCAGACATGGAAGTTTCAAAGTCTAACTCCAATTCATCATCATAGTCAGAATCTTCCCTTTCCGACCTTGGACCATCCTGAGAAGCATCACTATTTGCCTCTGATCTAAAGAGTATGTCACTCAATGATAATGCTCTCCCACTTCGGCCGTCAGACCTGTGGGTACCACCGCTTGCTTTACTGTTCTTCTCAGCTACAGCTAGTCAATGGAAATCAGAGTTGGAATCAGATACAGACCGTTGTACAGTCTAGAAAGGAAAAACCAGGAAAGAAAACATAACAGGGAAACAAATGCAACAGAAATCATTTTAACTGCTCACCAGAAACTAGGTTCTTTCTTTTATTTTCCACCCACTCTGTCAACTCAGAATCAGATGGAGAAATACATTGAGCAGCAATCGCAAAATCCAGAGCTTCCTTATGTTTTCCCAACTGCCCAGCAATAGCAATTAAAACTTTGTAATTGGAATCATGCAGAAAAAATGAGGTATTGAACTTCTATTGATTCACAGAAAGGAAAACAGCTCAAGACCCTTCAGCATGTTTTTCACTATTAAAGAACCAAACTAGATGGACACGAATCACAAACTATATGAGTTATATCCATGCAAAAAGTGACTAAAAATCTTCAACAAAAAGGAGAGAATTAAAATATGAATTCCAAGAGGTTTTGCAGATATTATTTTATAGTGAATATTTTGCGCGTAAGAAAACCACCCTTCAACCAATTTGACACGAGAAAATAAAACTACCAACAAAAAAATGCTGAGTTATGTTCTGCCAAAGAAAGTAATAAAATCCAGGACAATACATAAGCCCCCTACCGCGTAGGCCAGATCTCTATTCAAATTTCCAGAAAAAAAAATGATATTCTTGATTCGGACAGCGTCGCATCAAATGTAACATAACTACATGATTCTCTCATTGTTGATTCTTGCTGATCATCCCAACTATGAAATATCAACTTCTTTGTCCCATTTCTCGGGCACTGGTGAGCTATAAATGCAAGAACTAGATGCAGCTCTATAATTTTTATGGATATAGAAAAAAATAACCATTTCATAGCCTGTCATTGCCGGATGAAGCTACTGCATGGCAAGTCTGAGAGGTTAATATCCAATTCCCTCTGTATACTTAATTGGTACAGAATCTCACCCCAAAAATACTTAATTGGTACAGCAGGTAAATTCAATAGTAGTTTTTGCTGTTTAACCAATTAATAAAAGAAGTGAAACCAAATATACTTCATAGTTATCTGAAGATCCAATCTTGGGAGCATAGTAAGGGAACTGTAATTTCTACACAAAGAAACAAAGTCAAAGAATTGAGCATACCTGGCATAATGCTTCTGACATGTAAAACAATGCTCTAAAAGAAGAACTATCTATTCTACGGGCATTGTAGCAATCTCTAACGGCCATGTGCACGTCATTCTTCCAGTTACGCTGAAAGTTACCACAAAATCACTGTATAAGCATCAAGCTTGTGCAACTAGTCAAGTTGAAACCATTCCGGCGCATTATTGCAACAACCTTAAGTAACAACGCTGCACGTGTACACAGACATTCAAGTCTAACAGTTGTGCCAATGACAAGACCATGTCCATCCAGTACTTCGTTGCAAGCCTCAATTCCATAAAAATAATCCTTTTCTTCCTCCAAGCATCTTTTAGCAAATTCAAGCAGTTTCTTGCACTTCTCAAGCTGCACAAATAAACTACTTCAGACAAAAAATAAACAGATACCAATATAGAAGTAAGGTTATTAAAAAATGGGAAACTTAAAAGAAAATTCAGACCGTTGAAGAAAAGCTGCCTTTAGGGGAATGACCTCCCCTAAACAAGTCAGATGGGGGCGACTGCAACTCTAGTCCATTCAGTAAAGGTGTGAAGGTCATCAGCTTTGAAGCATCTCCAGTACCATATTGCATTGATTTTCTCCCAGCTAAAAGGAACAGCACAAAATATATCATGCTGAGGGCCAGCGAAACAAGACGCTAGATTGTGGTACACGCAACATAAAGGAAATGCAAAGTAATTGACCCCTAATGGATACATATATAAAAAAGAAAAATCCAAAAGACCATTAAACCCAGAATAATACTTTGCAATGGCATCTAAGATTAAACTGATGGTGCAATAAAAAAAAACTGCCTCGGTGCATCATTCCATTCCTCTAATGAGAGCTTCAAGAGATAAATTCATACCACAGTCAGTATTCATTAGATAAACATGTTCTCCACTATAACTCAAAAGAACTTCTTCTCCACTAGGGCTAAATGTAACATGAGTCAGATGCAAGCTTGAGCGTCCCTGAAATGGAAAAGGATTTACGAAAATCAATTCTAGCTAAAAGGACAATGGTGTCAGTGGTGTTACTTGAATATATTTCAGGGGAAAATTACAACGATAAATGCTCAATTTTGTTAAGGTCCGACATCATTCTAGGCCCTTCATTTCATCGCATGAAAATCTAATTAACTCAAACAACCATCTGAGTTAACTAATATGACTTTGTTCCCATTCTTCAGTTAGTCCTGGATACTGAAAATCTTTGCAATAATGAACTGATAAAAAGTATTCTGCCGTACTTTTGCATATATGATTCAAAGCAAATTAAAAAAAGCTCCAAACTGATTGATCCTGAAACCAAATAATAAGCCTTTTTATTAGAAAAGGCTATGAACTAATTTTTTGAATAACATCTGAAATTAAGTGCACAGAAAGAGGAAAAAGATGCATAGAATGCTTGCCCAGTCTTCAAATTTCAGAAATTAGTTTCAGATTGGGCCGGGACATCTTGTTCAGCGAACATTAGTAGTGCATTGGGACATCTTGCCAAATAATTGGTTACAACTCAGCAGGAAAGAATAGCGACATTGTTTAATACTAACACAATCAGAGAGATGCATCGGGCACAAATAGTCGACACAAGGTGGCGGAGAACCAAATTTACGACAGGAACTCAGTGGAGGAAGCATCCTCCTATCATACAAACGAGCAAATGCATCGCTGCACATATCCAAGAGGCATTAGTAAAATGAGAAACGTTCATCAAGAGAATCACAAAATCTAGACTCTTACCTCCCACCAACTATGAGCAAATGAGGTCTAATGGCGCTAATATCACACGACTTCAAAGAAAGAGTTTGTTTGGGAGGTTCAGCCAATGACTTCTTAGCTCCAGAACGCAAGTCAAGCTGTCATCATGAGATACAAAAGAACTAACCATTTATTTGTGTATTACAGCAATGCCATCAGAGTAGAAATAATACTAACTTGCAGATTATAGAAAAAGATTAAGCAGCAAAGTAGTCATTGGCATTTTGAAATCTTTATGAGGCTGAGAGCACATTTGTAATATTTGCCATAATCAACTATTGCCACTACAAATGATATAGAAGCAACGAAATCCAACTAAAATTTGAATGCACCAGAATGTTGCGGCACACTTGTGGGGATGATCCAGCAGGGGGACAAGATGGACTCTCCCGGAAATCATGTTGTCGCAATGTCCCATCTTCACTAGCACTCCACACCACATTTGGATTACCGGGTTCAACCTAGAAGGATATGCAGCATAGGTTGTACATAAAATATCTAATAATTTCTGGAAACAAAAAAAAGTGAATTAAACTTATTTTGGCTCAATTAATAATGAGATTTTACCGCAAGCTTCTTCACTCTTCTAGAGTGACAACGATAGACAGCTGAGGGATCTATGGCATTGTCATCAGCACCTCTACCATTTAAGCGAGTAAGATTAAATAATCTAACCTGAGAAAAGAAAAAAATATATGTTCAAAGCTAGATTTTGTGTGAAAAGGCATCTTAACTTATTAGTATATTACCTCGCCATCTCCAGCGCCAGAGACCACAAGCTCGTCGGACGTTTCAGGAACAAACTTTGTGCAGAATATATTTGCTGAATGTCCACTATCTATGGAATGCAAAAGCTTATGCCCGCTATAGCTCCATATGTTGACCTGCAAAGAGTCAATGACACTAAAAAAATCCAAGCAATAATCTCTAACATCAGATACCTTAAGTCCCCAGACTCATTATAGGATAACTTTTTTCTCATGTAAGAACATTAGAATACGAAACTTTTTACAATCAAACCAACGGGATAATGATACTGAAATCATTTTTGAACGATCAGAACCTATGATTCCAAATCGATTGGAAGGAACTAGCCAGTAGGCAAGAAAAACTAAAAGATACTTCAACCAAAGACGATGAATTACTTGACTCTCCTGTTGCCAATGAAAGATAAAACTCTTTTTGTTTTTGGTCAAAATATGAATACTGATTTTGCATTTGACGAAAAATAAAACATGCGTACCTTTGTGTCATCTGATCCTGAAATCAAGAGAGAGCCCTTGGCATTCCAAGCGATAGCATTAACACAACCTTGATGCCCCTGAGAGAAACAATGACAAATCTTTCAGAATTAGAATCAGGGCACGAAGAAACGACCTGATCTTAGAGAGAGTCCTTAGTGTTCAACACGATCACCAAAACCTCGACAAACCGAAGAGAACAGAACGAATGCCATCGAGAAGAAAAAGGCGCAAAGGACGAAAAACCGCTTTGAACCAGTACTACTAACCTCCAGTTCCCTCTCCTGAGAGAGTCTCCGTATCAACGAAGAATGCATTTGCATACTCTTCCCAAAATCCTACACCATCAATTCCACGGGAGATAATCACAAGACCGAAAATTAAACACGCCTTTTTCGAATTACGAACAAATTCATAATTAAAATCACAAAGTCGCGCGCTCTTTAGATAAAGCCTAAAATTCGACATCGAATTAAAGATAAAAACAAAAAGGAAAAGAGCTAGGGAGTTCGGAAAAAGAGTGTACGTGGCGGAGGCCGATGTAACGGTGATCGAGATAGTTGTAGACGTTTCCGTCACGGAAACCGTAACTCTCCATTCCGATTCGATCGAATCGGCTCCGCGGCTTCCTCCTATAAACGGCGTCGTTTCCACCTAAGGCGGTGGCGGGTCGTCGTTATCCTTCCCTTTCCTTCTACACTCCACTGGGATTGTCTGTGCGTGGGTCTTCTATAGTCGGTTACCTTTACTTTTTTTATGTATATATAATTAGTTATATAGAAATATAGAATTAATCAAACTTTGTGTCACCTATATTTATTTGATTACAATTTTATAGTTTTATTTTAATAAATCGAAATTAGTTTCATTTTTTTATGAACTTAGATCCAAAACAAAACAAAATAGCTCTATTGGAGTTGTAGTTGATTATGGACTCTGAAAAGTACCCGTAGATCCTAATAAGAGCAATTTCCACGTAACCGAGAAAGGAAATTACAATTTTATTTTTCCAATAAACGAAGTAAAGTTAATCATAGAATGCCACGTAAGGGGCCCACGCGTATCGGCCCCTAATAATAAAAACAATTGTTTTTTTGGTTGACTTAATAGAAAAGTTATAAACCACTTGAAGGCCCAAGACAAATGGGCAATGACCATGCAATGGGTCTCTCTTAAGAGGCTGACATTGGACATTGGGTTTGTTTAAGCCCAATCCAACTTTAATGCTAAGCCCACAATGTTCCACACTGACCAAACTAACCATACCTTTGGGCCAGAGTGCTTATAGTTATACCTAACAAAATAAAAATAAAAATGTCGGGCCAATATGTTCTTAGTGTATGTTAATAAGATACGACAAGATATCACAATTTACATAATAATCGTGACATATTAGTAGTTCAACGTTGTTGTAAATCATGATTATTATTTTTTATATTATTACGTTGATTAATCTAAAATTTAAATTGAATGAGATCTCCAAAAGATAATATTTTCTAAACATGTATTTAAACTAATATTTTTTCTTGGTAATATCCAATGTCGTGTCCACGTCACAATCACCACTGCCATGAATAAGCGAACTGCATGCGGGGGGAGAGACGATGACGTTGACGAATAGGGAAAATGAAATTGACGGAAGAAAAGCGCAGCGGCCAGCTTTTGCCTAATCGCGACTTTAGCTTAGCACGTTTTTACGTGTCTTCCGACGTGAAAAGGGCATGTCAAAATGGTGTGCTCGTAAAGCAGTATTCTTGCGTCGGAGAACTGAAAGTAAAAAGATAGGACTTGAATTTGCGCATATGCGATAATTTAGGATCACATGAACTAAAAATATCTACTATATTGTAAAATTCAATTGGAATCTTCTTATTCATCTATCATCTACCAAATTATTCAAGAATAGTTGTATACTTATTATGTTAGGTATAGTCGTTGGTCACACAAATTATTTTGGGTAGAAATAGGTGAGTGAACGGAGGTAACCAAATATATCTTCATATCACAATCTCTTTAAAATTCTTGTGAAATTATTACAACGTGAGACTAATGCGGGAAAATTATGGTTTGTCACTTGATATGATATATATTTCCAGTTTATATGATGTAACCGTGGTCTAATTAATCGAGTACCGGAAAAAAACTCAAGAACTCAACAGTAGTATCAGCCTATCAGGCTTTAATTGTAATAATTATCAACACCAACCCCACCCAAACAAATCACATCTTTCCTTGAAGCCCTCCACCAAATAATGCAACTTTACCTAAAGTGGTCCCTTTGCCAAAAGACCAACACCATCATCGCCTCAAAGACGACCTTTCCTCTCTCTCTCTCTCTCTATACTTTTCTGCACGTTAAAAATATCACTCAGAACAATGATAAAATAGACATTCTAATTTAATCGAATTATCGAGTATGTGTTCAGATCAAATGATAAGATAAGCAAAAATTACCAAGTTCAAATTTACAAACACACGGTAAATCGGTAATGTTAGGAAATTATTATGATTTTCTAAATTCTATTCGACTCGAATATGGATACCAAGTGGTTTCAAAGAGAGGATCCACAACCAATACATGAGTGTCTGGTACCATAAATACGTGCATGCTACGTGAGTACACAGAGATAAAGACAGCAATAAATCCAACAGGAAAATTATATTACACCAATCCAACCAAACAACAAATACCCACTACGTAGAAATCACATGAAAAACAACACAACAATGGTAGGCCATCCATAGAACATGACCAAAGAAACACCAAAACACACAAACAAACATGACACTAAAAAAGGTGCTTTTACATTACATAAACAAACTACAAGTGAAGGGTGCTTGTAATGAGCAGGCTGGGGCCCCCACTAGATAAGGTTTGATGGGAAGAGATCACAAGAGAATACAAAAAGGGTAAAGAGAGTGAGAATTGGGTCCCATTGGAGAAGAAAACCACAACCAAGGAGCGTGCATTAGTTCTTTGGCTTTAAGAGTGGGGCCCAAGCAAGAATAAGTTCGCCCTTCTCATTGACATGGCCAATCCATGATCCATCACCCCCCACGCTCAGGTGTGAGTGCTTCTGCCTTTTTCTTCATGGCCCCCCCTTTGCACATTTGCTTCATCATCCCCTCCTTCCTCGTCTCCGATGAGTACTCCGAGTTCGGAGACACGAGCTAAGGAATGCTCCGGAAGTATTCACAAGGTCATTTATTCAAACGGGCACTACGCAGTCCAGCTGACTAATATGAATACATATATAGTAGTAACCACTGCAGAGAATCTGCAGGCACTGCTTAAAGTGCTTGGAGACCAAGGGCCTCGGCATTGTGCTTCAGGCATTTGAGGTATTCAATGGCTTCGTCGAAGACACAAATAGGGTCCTTGCTCTTTCCTCCGGGGATTATGTTCTGCAGAATACTCACAGTCTCGCATATTTTCTCCATCCACATTCTCTTGTTGCCACAATCAGGATTCCCAGATTTATAAGAGGCAAGGCTCGTGCCATCGCCGCATATAGATTCAGCATCATCCTCGGAACCAGTGGCTCCAGCAATTCTCGTACGCTTCTTGAGGCAAGCAATGTCAGTCGGGGATGGTACATCATTGAGACTGCTTTGAAACAGCTTCCGCTTTCTAAATGAACCATCAGAACTTGCAACCTCCTCCATTAACTCCTCAAGCAAAACATGCTTATCATGAGTTGTCATTGTACTGGGCGAATGGTCAGTGCTCGTAACCTCGTCATCCTCTTCATAATCACTATCATCTTCAGAATAAAGCAGAGCATTTATTTCATCCGTGTCCTCGTGCATCTCGCTCTGCAAGTCAGTTTCATTCTTTTCAGCAGATCCCTCGGGGAAGATCAGCTTATTGAAGGGAAGATTTGAGTGCTCTTTAACTCCAGGATCTTCAGTATTCAGATTGTAAGCACCCATTGGCTTCGGGGTCCATGATGTATAACATTTTACTGGAGCCCCCATCTCACAGCTGAAGATCAAAGTAGTCTGATCCCCGGATTGATCAAACGCTAGGAACTTTTTCTGTGCACACCTAGCCCCCATCCCACTGTCTCCCTTAACAGTCTCCTCAACATCGTCAGGGACTTTCTGATTGAGAATAGAGCTTATAGTAGGCGTAAATGCCTGTCGAAAGCGGGGCATACAATAGAACCAGCCGCTAGAATCAGTTAAGTCGCCAACCATAGGATTGGGTAGCCCTGTGAATGGATTCATAGTAAAAAATCCATTCTTAGAGACCATGTTGGCGTCAGGGTCCATAAATGGAGCAATATTACTCCCTTGTTCTCGAGGAAGTGCAGAACCCAAATAACCAAGATTGTGTGATTGCCAATCAAATTGTGGCTGGGGAACCCAAGAACCACAGTCTTGATCCATCCAATCTAAGCAATCACCTGAAAGAAAACCAACAACAATTTCTTAAAAATTCAAATATTAACACGAAAAACATTAAAAACTCAAAGTTAAGAACCAGATTTACCAGAATAGCAGTATCTGTTGTTGTAGTAGAAGTAGAGGCTCTTCACTTGTTGACACTTTTAGAAATAAGAAGAAAAACGAAAAACTCCAACTTAACTATAATACGCGCTTGCGAATCTAAATCTACGTCACCGGCTTAAGCAATTGACGGAAATATTCAGCCTGCCACGCATATCAGAGAAAATTAATCAATACACAGGGTTATAATTTCTGTTAACACATTACTAAAAGGCAGATATCTAGGAATCCCATGATGAAATCAAAGAGAGGATTAAACGTATCACAAACCTGGCAATCCTGAAGAGGTTGAAAGCATGCTATAACTCTGACTACAATGGTGGCACTCCCAGCAATCCCACTTTCGTATTTCAAAGCCCGGAAATTTGTTTGACCCGCTGCTTGGCACACCATAACTACTACCCAACCCTTTAATACAATGGAATCAAGAAGATAGAAATCTTCCAGAGAGGTAAACTAGAGGCGAGTCTAAACTACTGGCAACTAAATCCGATAGGAAAAGCGGGTAACGAACAAAGAGTGCACGGAAAAGAGAGACACCTAGCTAATCTGGCGATCGTACCAAGGAACGATGATGAAAAATGAGGATCCCATTTGGGTATATATGATAAAACAACGACGAGGAATCAAAGAGTTTCGAGCAGGCTATATGAAACCAGATTACAGAATAACCCTACAGTACAGGTTCAAGGCGATGACTTTACGATACACATCAACTGAGAGACTAAGAAACCACCGCATACTGTTCCTTCCGCCACAGATTTAGACTAACCCCCAGCTCGTATTCAAAGTCAAATGCCTGCAAACAACAAACCAACAATAACATCAAAAACACTGCTCAACTACATCTAAAGTAGTTAAACCATTGACACCAGATCTTATCCAATTCAGACCAAACTCAACATAAAGGTCTAATCTTTGGGTTCTACCAACGAAACCTCAGTTCAGGCAAACCAAAGATGGGGTCTTTATCCCAACCCGCAAAGAGCGAGAGGACGAAAAACCCGGTTCGGGGAAAGCCAAAGATTGAGTCTTTCTTCCTACCTAGATATTGAACAAGCGAGAGAACTAAAAACCCAGTTCAGGAAAAGCTAAAGATGGAATCTTTCTTACAAGGATCAATCGGAGAGGGAAAAGATTAGCTTCCACGACAGAGAGAGCAACCCAACCAAACACTCCAAGTATAAGCAAAGCTCCGTTTCTTGTCTTGAGAGAGAGAGAGAGAGAGAGAGAGAGAAAGTTCAATATTTTTTAGAGAGAGTGAGAGAAGTTAATTCTGAAGCAATGGAGCCGCACGGAAGCCGTTTGTTTATATAGAGGAAAATTGACAGAAATGCCCCTCGTGGATCTTCTCTTTCTAATCTATTATTTTAGTTGGATGGGAAATGAAAATAAAGAAAATAATGTGTGGAAAAGAGAGAGAGAGAGAGCGAGGCTATGGTGTGGGCGAGAACAGTGCGCGCTAGGTGTTAGCGTGGAATCATGATGCACCGAATCATCCCCTTCACTCTTCCCTTGGGTGTGTGTGGGACCTGGGTGGGTGGGTTATTATTGGTATTTGGTAGTGTATGATTAGAAATTTGGTGATTTCGAATAACACAATTCATTGCAAATTTTAATTTTAAAAAATTGATTAGAAATATCATTGAAAAATAAGTATTATTAAAATAATAGTATATGCATCTTATTTTAAAGTTATATTTCCATCTGTCATGTCGAAATAAGATTATGATCACTCAACTCTTTAAAACTTTTGAAATATTTTAGAAAATGAGATTTCTATTTGTGTTTTTAAGTCTAGTACCAAAATCCCTGATTGTATCGTGCGAATCAGGTTCAAGATCTCTAGATTAGAAAACACTAGATTATTCCTAAGATTAAAATAGGCAAGTAAGTTTATGCTATTGCAAACCAAATTACCAATATCTTTAAAGTCATAGTTTTTAATATTAAAAATCGCCAATATCCTAAAACTATCAGGATGTCATTTTTCCTAAATGCAAAGTATAAAAAATAGGGGAGACGACTAGATATGGCAGAAGACCGCTAGTTTGTCTCCCCCTCGGAGGCCATCAAGTGGCAAGTTTTTTGTTTTTGTGTTAAGAAAGTGGGAAGTTGCCTTTAGAACAAATTGTTTATCAATTTTGACAATTACCCCTCCCTATTTTCTGAACTGTCTATCTAGAGAAATATTCAAATTAGT
Source organism: Hypericum perforatum (assembly GCA_012979155.1). Taxonomy (NCBI): domain Eukaryota; kingdom Viridiplantae; phylum Streptophyta; class Magnoliopsida; order Malpighiales; family Hypericaceae; genus Hypericum; species Hypericum perforatum. The sequence continues at coordinate 5,915 of SOPF01026991.1, read as the reverse complement.
TAATTTGAGTATGTAACAGCATTGTTTTAAAATGTTCCGGATGTTGACTCGGAAATTGTCTGAAATCTCGGTATACTGGTTTGATTGGTCGAACTGCCAGTCGGACCAAAACCTTTTATTTTAAATATTTTACATATATATATACAAATAATATATATGTTTATCTTAAAAATTATTAATTCCTGCATTAATTAAAAAACTACAAGGCTTCTTCTACAATAAATATTACAATCTGTTTTACAATAAATATTATAACATATTCTTCCAATCACCCATTTAATTTAAAATAAATTTATTTCTCACACCATATTCTAGTTTAACCACAAACTTTTGGTTCAATCGGGCAAAATGAAGGCTTGGTTCAATCAAAATTTTTTAGTTAGACCAAAATCTGAGTACACCTATTTTCGATTTTGTCATTTTATTATTTTTTGGTCCAACCAAAAAATTATGGTTCAACCAAGTCTTCATTTTGTCGAGTTAAACTAGAAAAGTTTCGATTGGTCCAAAAACCCGGGTACCTATTTTTCTCACTTGGATGTCTTCTGAAATGCGGTCGGACGAGTCAAACCATAGTATTGAAAATTATGTGTAACAGTCTCAAGATATGATCAACTGATTTCACTGACCAACACGGATTTTTTTAGCATATTTTGACCTCATTTGAAAAAAAATTCAAAAAATTACTCATCATAATCTACTATAACCATATGCGTTTAATTTTATATTTTTTTCAAGATGTGTGTTCCAAAAAATATATATCTTATTAGTATGAATAGTATCAATTAATCACTTAATTATTTCAGAAAATACAAATTATATACGGGATTTTACAAAAACCATTTTAAAATTTTCAATTTTTTTCATAAAGAAAAACCCTCAAAAGTTAGTGGGCAATATGGCAATGAGCACGGTCAAGATGAGAGAACAAAAGGAATAAGAAAAATCGTCCACAAGTCCAAAAGGGAAAAAGAAGCAATGAACTGAGCTGCTTTCCCAGAATGTGTTCAAAGCTTTCAAGAAAATGGAAAAGTTACAACGGAAAGAAGAAAATAAATTGAAGGAAGAAGAGAGGGATTACTCTCGTATACAAAGGGAAGGTATCCTATGTTTAAACACTGGATTGATACCAATAATTTGTGTATTGACCGTTCAAACCATGATCATTTAGGGAGGAGCTGGGCGACCCCACCTCACATATTTGGCCAATCGTTCCATGTACATCCAATGTGATTACCAAAAATATGTTGATATGGTGAGACATGTCAACATTATCTACCTCTTTTTCGAAGGATTAGTGGAACAATTTTATCTCTTTGCATAATAAAAACTTATTTAGAAGAGAAATACAAATTTAAAATTGTCTAAAACTATACATAAATGTTGAGAAAACCAAACCTAAAAGGCATACATGACAACTGTGTGTCGGCTATAAATATCCATAACAAAAACTCACATTCCTTCACATCACCTGACAGTGTAATCTACTTGATAGCATCCATGGGTGAGCTTAATTTTTTTGTGTGAGGATTGGGTAAAGGCACGAGGATTACAAAAAAAAAAGGTTCTATAAAGTCTAAAGTATAGTCATTGGCCCCTCCATATGTAGAGACTAGAGTACAATTATGCTTTTCATTGATGTGATTGATATTTGGATGCTGCTGGAACCATCAAAATGACCGTGGATGACAATTTTACCCTTGTTTCCAAGTGATCTCTGTGCCAAAATATGTTAATGAGTTATTGAATTAGAATATTAAGAATGACATTATGTATTCCACAGAAGAATGACATTATGTATTGGAAAATTTAATTTCAAATTAAATGTACCATCTTTATGACTTTTGTTTAATATTGCTGTATTTTTAATAATTCAAAATTAATATCTAATTAAGCTATACTAACATTTATTTTTAGTCTTAAATATTTGTTGGTACTTTTGTGTTATATTGTGTCCTAGAGAAAGATTTTTAGTAATTAAAGGATTGCTCCTTGCAGTCAATGGAACCTTGCAAACTTATTTTGGTAACTTTTTTCCGGCGCCATGAAAAATATAAACAATTATTTAGCTTAATGAGTTGGTAGATTTATAAATTGATATCAACACCTAACACATTAATTATAGCAAATTAATCTAGCACTTTTTTTTTTGAACAAAATCTAGCATACTAGCATGAAACTAAAATATGTATTTAATAGAAAAAATACAAAATATGTTTTGGTTAATAAGTGTTATTCGTCGTGAAATGCAATAATATCATAGGTACTATAGGACAACTACTACACTAGGTGCAGAATACCCTCTTCGCGGTTACCACATTCGGCCATAATAAAACTTTTTTTAGTAAAATTTAGTGAAATTAAAATTTTAAATTTTAGGAGAAAAAGAACATATCAACAAGATAAATTTGTGTATTAGTGTTGACACCGCCAAACAAGTTCTCGTACTATTCATATTATTAGTCCTGCGAGTATTTTGGTTGGCTAACTCCCGTCAAACACAATAACTACGCATCGATACAAAAGAAAAACTAAGTTGCATGAAATACAACGCAATGAAATAAAATCTCTAGCGCGTGAAAACTAAATTTGCATAATGGCTATTATTAAATAGTAGAGAGAAGAGGAAGCCAATAGAAGTTATGAAAAAATATTTTTGTCCAAAGTAGGAATACACATTTTTAATAATATTTTTCAATGTCACATCTCGCATGGGATACATAATTCGGGGAAATAAATATCCTCCTACATACATCCCCTTTATTCCCAGTTTCGTGCTAAAGAAAAAAGTGGTCAGGCCCAGGCCATCACATTATAAATTATAAAAATTAACACTTTTTAATATTACAAGTCTATTAAACATATATTTAATCAACTAATTTATATTAAATGAGAAAATTATTTTAGAAAGTAACACAATTCTTTTAACCAAGTGCCAATATCGATGTCCTGTTAAATTTTGAGTTTCGAATTAAATACATATGATTAAATTAAAATAATAATATTCTTTATTCAAAGTGATTGGTGGTGGTATATACTATATAATAAAGGTTGTGGACATAGGGAGAATTTAATTCCGGCGTGTTTAGACAGGGGGTGGCCGCATGGTATCGCAACGATAAAATTAATATAAAGTAAGGAGTCCCATGAATTAATCACCTGGAGAAGATCTTGGGCAACTGGTGAGAAGATACGTATGCCCCCTTACCCCCACAATTAATTAATTATACACATAATTTAGACATTAAAAACTGATAATTGCAGGAATACTTTCATCCCCTCTTGTTTGGAGTGGGGGGAACAGTGCTTGTGCTCCATCTTAATCCCACTGGGTCAACACTTTTGGTAGCATCAGAGATTTAATTAACTAACTAATACAAATGGGATGGGTTATGTAAAGCTTGGATCAATCCCGTAAAAATGTTGTTCTATCTAAATGCAATAATCTAGAATATAGTTGGTATACTTTAATACCCGTTGCATAAAACAACAAAATGTAAAGATAGGTAAAGATTTCGAACAAAAGTGAAAAAGGATTTCTCCGCACGTCTCGTGTTATTAAATCATCATACACGGTAGCCCTTTTATAATATTCGCTTTCGAATTGTTAATTGAAATATTTAGCTGTAATTTTGTGACGGCCAATAACATTTTAGAATAAGGTGGTAGTGGGGTTGACCACTTAAAATCCTTTGAATGCTCTCAAGGTAATACTCGTTGGAGACTTTAGGTAACCCACCAAATAATAAATAAATTGGATGTTTCTGTGTAACGCACCATACGTATATAATGCGAGCACTCATTAAATATGTTATGCCTATAGTATTTTTGTGATAATATTGGTAGTGGAACTTCCATATTATGTGGATGCACGTAAAAAATATATATTAGGCTCATTTACGTACTTTGTTTCCTTGTCACATTTTGTCCGGTGATTTTTTTCAATTACCCGCACATTTTTTTATTCTTAAATAACGCCTCAAGAAATTTGAATATCACGAATGATAATATCTAATTAAGAAGTTTTCCATTGTACAGAAAGAAATGGTTACCAATTATCATCCAACAAGTACTATAAGAATTAATCGAAAACAAATAATGTATGGAAGATTCATTGGTTCAAATCATAACGGGTATGTTTTGGACTAAAGAAAAGAGCAAAGCAGAAAAGAGAGAGGTTAGTGGTTTTCGTTAAGGAGCACAATTAAAGAGATCCCAAGGCAAAAAGGTCGCAATTTTCGCTAATTAAACAAACAAGGATTTGTCCGTGATTCCTGCCACTTGAATTATTAGTTTTATCTCCACTAAACATCGCTATTACAAAAAATCAAGGGCGTGATTAAGCCCATCGGACGCGTGAGATATGACATACACACATTTGTTTGTTTTAATATTATTTGTTATTTGAATATCTACTAATCACAAAGTCTAATAATCCATGTCTTGTAGGGAGCTACTTTAATAAGTTTTATATAGCTCCCAAAGTGATAGTAACTATCTTGGTGTATTACTCTTGGTTTTTATTTGGAAGTAATAGAATTATGTTTATTAAAAAACATGACAAAGTTTGAAAAGTAACTAAATTTTGTGTTATATACATTCACTATGTCTCTCTTATGACTATTTCTGTGAGAGCTTTATTATAACTCATCAATTGTTAGGTAACAGTTTAATTTAGCATTGTATAATTTGTCTTTTTTTTACTAAAAATTATAATAGAATTATGTTTATTAAAAAACATGACAAAGTTTGAAAAGTAACTAAATTTTGTGTTATATACATTCACTATGTCTCTCTTATGACTATTTCTGTGAGAGCTTTATTATAACTCATCATTTGTTAGGTAACAGTTTAATTTAGCATTGTATAATTTGTCTTTTTTTTACTAAAAATTATGTTTCAAACTTTCCGTAGTAAAAAAATACCAAGCAAATGAAACATCTCCCTTGTATGCCTTGGGGAAATCCAGAAATGTTCTGAACCACGAAAAAAAAAAGTCAAAGCACATTAAACCCCCAAAAAAGGATTCCTTGGGAGATGGCATTAACGTAGGCCCCAGTGGGGTATGAAGAAATGGAGCCATATTGCTTGTGGATTCTCCAACAAAAGCATCCACGCCCGGAAAGCTATTTAAAAAAAAACAAATACCCACTCCTTCTCTTTCGCACTTTACAGATTAATTACATATACTCTCCTTTTAAAAATTCAACACCCAATAACAAAAAATGGAGATAATATAAAATGTAAAGGAATACTTGACTTTCACCTTTCAAAATATTGCACACTCAACGCTACTCACCCACTATCGTATACTTTTCTCCCACTGAACGTTATATAAATTTATTTCCTTGCAAAATAAAAATAACCCAGCAGTGTCAAACTTATTGACAATCTTATGCAAATTATGTTTTTAGTATCAATCATTTAAATACCCATTAATTAACTAAATTTAATTTTAATTTTAACTTCAAAAATCAACAACAAAAAATCGACCGAATTTTCCTACACATGTGACATGTCACCCAATTAATTAAGCATGATATTAATGGATGTGTTGAGGGTTAGGTGTTAAGAGTCCCATCATCAAACACGTGCAATGTATGAGCACGCTTATGATGTAGATGCAAAGCTTTAGGCTGATGTTTCTTATGAAGGTCATCGTGTTTTAATTTTTCCGGAATTTAAGGTTTTTTATAAGTACCGATGTCAAAATTTAATTATTTTAGACATATTCATGCTTATGAATCTTAGCTTCAATTGGACACAAAATAATTGTGGCGGTGGAAACATCGATCGTTGGGGGAATTGGTTCCATTGCACGCTCGTGTTTATGTTTGTTGTCCTTTGGTGCCAAGAAAACCGGAACTTTACCATCATAGGCTAATAGATGTGATGTCCAAGAAAACTCCCTTCGT
>SOPF01026989.1:0-70738 GCA_012979155.1 Hypericum perforatum | reverse complement strand
GCGCCATTATCTATATGGAGTACGTTGTGAGATATACACTGACCACAAGAGTCTCAAGTATATATTTACTCAGAAGGAACTAAATATGAGACAAAGGCGTTTGTTAGAACTAGTCAAATATTATAACATTGGGATTCACTATCACCCTGGTAAGGCTAATATGGTAGCCGATGCCTTGAGTAGGAAAAATTCTTACATATCAAGTTACAAAACAACGGAGCAAGAGAAATTAGTGGAGGAGTTAAAAAGATTGGGAATAGTTGAAAGTGGACCAACGATGGGAATGATAGCAAGCCTAATGGTAGAACCATCACTACGGAGGTTGCTTGGAGAAGGGCAACTAAGGGATGTTACCCTTAATCCGATACGTTGTTGAGTCGAAAAAGGAGAAATAACTGAAGACTTCCATATTGGGGCAGATACGTATCTATATTTTCGAAATAGGCTCTGTGTTCTAGCTGCAAAGGAATTAAAGAATCTAGTGCTTGATGAAGCTCATAACGCTCGTTATACATGTCATCCAGGAGGGACTAAAATGTATCAAGATCTTAAACAAGAATTTTGGTGGTATGGGATGAAGAAGGAAATAGCAGATTACGTAGCTAATTGTATGGTTTGTCAACTAGTCAAAGCAGAACATCAACGACCAGCTGAAACACTGCAACCACTAGATATTCCAGAATGGAAATGGGAGAAGATCACTATGGATTTTATAACCGGGCTTCCAAGAAGTGTACATGAAAAAGATGCCATATGGGTAGTAGTAGACCGACTGACAAAAGGAGCCCATTTCTTGGTATACAAAATAGGTATGTCTATGGAACATATGGCAGAACTATACTTAAGAGAAGTGATACATTTGCATGGGATCCCAGTGAGCATCACCTCTGACAGGGACACCCGATTCATGTCTAAATTTTGGAAAAGTCTTCAGGGGTCAATGGGAACAAAATTACAATTTAGTATGGCCTTCTACCCACAATCAGATGGACAATCCGAGCGAACTATACAAACCCTAGAAGATATGTTACGGGCATGTGTGCTAGACTTTGAGAGTTATTGGGAGAGTCATCTCCCTCTGGTAGAATTTGCATATAACAATAGTTTTCAGGCAAGTATAGGGATGGCTCCGTACAAAGCATTGTATGGAAGAAAATGTCGATCACCAATTAATTGGAATGAGGTGGGCGAGAAGAGAATTTTGGGACCAGAGATGTTTGAAGAATTGACTAATAAGGTACCCATAATCCGGGGTAGGATTCAGGCAGTACAAGATCGATAGAAGAAATTTGCAGACCGTCATAAAAGGGAACTAGAATTTGAGGTAGTTGATCACGTGTTCTTGAAAGTATCACCCACTAAAGGAGTTAGAAGATTTGGGGTAAAAGGGAAGCTTAGTCCATGATATATTGGACCCTATGATATCATAGAATGTATTGGAAAATTGGCATACCGCTTAGCTCTACCTCCTAGTTTGGCCGGGATCCATAATGTATTCCATGTGTCTATGTTGCATAAATATGTTCAAAGAGAGGGACAGGTGGTTCATGAGATTCCAACAGTATTGAGGCCTGACATTAGTTACGAGGAGGTCCCATTGAGGATAATCGATGTAAAAGTACAATAGTTGAGAAGGAGGGCCATCAAATATGTAAAAGTGCAGTGGAGTAACCATACTGAGAGAGAAGCGACCTAGGAGCTAGAAGCTAAGATGAAGGATAAATATCCTTTCTTGTTCGACGAAACAAGTAAGTACATTTAATTAAGTTTGAGGACAAACTTCTTTTAAGGGGGGAGAATGTGAGAATCGAGAAAACAAAATAAGACATTAAAAGTTATGAGGGAGCATACTGTAATATGCCCAAGGGTCAAATAGAATTTTGCCAATTCTAATCCTAAACCCTAGAGTTTTGCCTATAAAAGGAGGTAGGACAAAACCCTAATTAGAACAAAAGATTAGAAGAAAGAACACAAGAGCCACGGGTTGGAGATCACACGGATGATAGAATTAGAACACCACGAGGATTTACTGTAAGTCGGTGTGTTGTGTTATTGTTTATATAATTTCAGAGTGATGATATACGATTCATAGTTTGGTACTGGGTTACATGCGATCTTCGTCTGCGTCAATGAATTTTCTCTGCGTAAATCCATAGGTATAGTATATTATAGTATTAGTATTATATTTCACTAGCAAATCATTAGAAACCCACGTCTACTTTATTGGAGTTCCTTTACGCAAATCTAAAGTATAGTATTATATATATGTTGCTGTGAACGAAGACTTTAGTTTGGTGATGGGGATTGAAATTCCGAGAGTGTTAATTTAAGTTATAGCTGGTCTACGCACAGTGATTGAATTATAGGACTGGAGTTGTGGAAATATGAATTAGAATATAGTGGGTCTACGTACGCATGGACCATGCGTGAGGACTGTACATGAACTCGATGATTCGTCTGTGATCTGTATTCTCAATTATGAGTGGCTAATTTCTGAAATAAGATAGGGTTGCTATTCGTATGTGACATAAATGTTCGTATTTGATTCCGAATTATTGCGTTACGTAAACTCACCAAAATACGTATTTTGTTTCAGATACGACGGGGGCTGACCGGGCTGAGAGCTAAGGGCAATGACATGCATTTCATTTTCATTTTGCTAGCATTAAATTCATACTCTGTTTGTTAAGACTTGTTTTGGTTTGACTAATAGGATTTATTAAATGCTACACTTTATTTGTGCAATAAGATGCCTAGCGGAGATAATTAATCTGCGGCAGTTGTCATGCTTTTATTTCTGGGGCGTGACAATAATTTTCTCCCTCTCACCGGAATCGACATTTTTTTCCGGGAGAAGGCACGGGAAAAAACTAAAATGCCCCCCATTAAAAAACAAAAAAAAATCTATGTCCTCTGATGTGCGTGTAAACGTACATATATTTGTCTTCATTTTATGAGTCTTTCGTATTTAATTAGAGTAGTTGTGTTGAGTTTCGTTATGTTTTGTATGTCTTTTAATGTTATGTCAAGAGGAGGGGACTTGTTGGATTCTATGTGTTTTTAAAGGCGATCGCTCGTTGACATGGAGAAAGGAGTTTGGGTGGCAAAAGCACGACCAAAAGAAGAAGTCTGCAGAAGAGCAGTGGCTGCTACAAACGTAGTGGCCGCTAGAGATTTGGTGTAGAAATAAGGAAACACTCGACACACCCGGGCACTACGTTTGTAGCGGCCACTACAGGGTGTGTAGCGATCGCTACAAACGTAGCGTTCGCTACGACAGCCGAAAAACCAGATGCAATTCCAGACTTCTCCACTAAAGGATGCAACCTTTACACCACTTTCCCACCACTTTTCCAGCTATTCTTGAGGCATTATTGCCACTATTGATTAAAGAAGTTAAAAGACTTGGTGGGAGTGGTTGGTGAAGATTAAAAGATGCACTAATGTGGTTATATATGGGGGGCAAAATACTTGTTTAAAGGGGGGATGTTTTTAGAGAGTTGGAAGTTCTTAGCTACTTTCTCATTGTGTGTAAAATACTTGGTTTGAACTTGGTTTGAGAATACTCTTGGAGGAGGAAGAAGGCATCATCCTTGAGACTAAGCCTTCTTCTCTATCTCTTTTGTCTTGTTAATAATATGTTTTCATCATTTATTGTCTTGTGTTATATAATTATGTTTAGTGAGTAATTTTCCTTTGAGTATGGTGCCTTAAATACATAATTGATCGTGTGTATTGGGTTATGGTTTGATCATCTTATGAAATAGTTGTTAATCGATAGGCTTAAAGCATAGACTAGCCTGATCACCTAAGCTATGATCCAAATTGATGAGAGTGGACCGAAAGGCATTCGAATTAGTGGAAGAGTCGGTTAGCATATTCTTTGGAATTAATGAGCGAAAGCGTTGATTTCAAGAATAACCCCACGGGCACCTAAGTTGGTGGGCAACACATCCTTAGATATTTGAGAGGCATCTTAATATCTTAAGTATACCCGTAGGAGGAATCGTCATAATCAAGGGTGATAGATATTTAGGTCCGATTAATAAGCGAAAGCGTTAGTCGGTAACTTAGATCTTTGTTAATCTTGGTTTTGTCATCCTAATGAGCGAAAGCGTTAGGAAGACGCATAAGGAAACTTCGGGTACTAGTTGGATCTTCATAAAACCATAACTTTAATATACACGGTCAATTCGTTAAGGTATCATACTCAGTTTGTTCCCATCGTTACAACCTATTTTTACATTCTCGTCTAGATCACGTCCAGCTGATTTATGTTTATTTTTATTACTTATAATAGCAATTGAAACTCCCATTAAAAAATTGGTTACTCAGTTACACATCGATAATCGTTTACATTTTGTACTTAATTCTCAGTTCAGAACCTTACTTATCCACTATACTATTTGCACGTGCGTAGAATTCTTTAGCAATTTTGCGTACGTCATCCTCTTCCTCCTCCCTCCTTCTTCTTCCTTCTCCATCCTCCCTCCATTTCAACTTTCGAATTTTAATCCATCCATTGTAAATAATTACAAACCAACAGAAAACTTATCTAGCTTAAAAAATGAACAAACATAATGGATGCATCAAACCCCATTCCCCAAGAACCAACTAAAAAGAAATCAATACTTCAAAGTATTGACACAGAGAGGAAATAGAAAATCCATGAAACGAACGAAAGAGCAAAACCCACAAATCAAACTACTATAAACAATTACACAAAACCCATGTGAAGAAAACCCAATAAACCAGCAACTAGTCCAATCCCTTACAGCAAGAAAACCCTGGTGTTCACTATAACCAGCTACCTGGAGCTTCACCCAACCCATGATTGTAGGTCCACTCTCACTTTAGCTTTCTCCCTTACAGGAAGGGGACCATCTGGATCAACCAACAATTTTAAAACAGAGGTAATAAGACTATCCGCAGCAGCAGTCCCAAGCCAACCCAGCCCTGAGCCAGCCCTGTAATTTTTAATTAATTTCTCAGCCAAACCAACCCCAGCTCTAATTTTTTACCCACAATAGCAGTCCCGACCCAATCCAGCCCCAACCAATAAATAATTAATATATCTATCTTCCACATCATTAATCCAATTAACTTTAATTTATTAATTCACATTTTTTATATTTGTTAATATAAATTTTGTACTTCTCATTAAATTAGTAAATTTTAGAAATAAAATACTAATAAACTTCATTGAAAATATTAAATTAGCAATAATTTAAATCGAAATGATAAACTACAAATATAGTTAATACTAATTTTATAAAATATCTTAAAATATTAGATAATATGTTCTAATATAAATTTGGGATTACAACATGTATTAAAATTGAAGTTAACTAAACGACTCTAATTAATTATATCTTAACTAAACAATGATATTTTTTAAAACTTCTCAAACATTGCACCTCCTTAAAAGCAAAATTATTAATTAGAGTTTATCATCCAAAAATTTATTAATTATAGAGCAGAATGGAAATGCCAACAATTCGAATTATCAACCCTAACCAGAATTAATGATATTGCTTTATAACTCCCACCGTTACACACTAATTATTAATTACATGGATTATCACCAAAAAATTAACTACAAGTCTACAAGGAAGGAATGACGCAAGTACTCAATTAGCACTACTACTACCAATTGAAATTAATGATTTTGCTTTGTAACTTCCAAATTTTAACACACATTAAAAATATAACAAACTTCACGTGTATTTTGTTGAACCATTACATTTTCAATTAAACATACTTCATATGTGTATTTGTAATATACTTTGCCTAATAAAATATAATACAGACTCATTTACATTAAAAAAAGAAAACAAAAAAAATAATTAAATAAGGGGTGGGGCCCATTCCACCCCTTCCCTTTTCCAGTTCGGTCAACCGACCTAGGTTGGTCAAAGTTTTGCCCCCTTCCATTATTTTATTGTTTTTCTTCATTATTTAATTGTTTTTTTTTGCCCAGCCCAGCCCCAACCCAAGCAAAAGTCACTGCTGTGGGTAGCCTAAGAAGTCATGTACGCGTACGCCTCTGCCGCAGATCCCGACTCCTCCTCCTTTGACATTGAGTCTGTCGTACGCTCCGACAAGGTCTCTGGCACCTTTAATTCGTACGATCTCTTCCCCATCTGCTCTTCCCATTTTGATGGAACAATTAGGTTTTATGTTCTTTTTAATTGATTGAAGTAGGGTTTCGAAAGGGGTTAGGGATTTTCCTGGGAGCTTCAGATCGGGTAGCGGAGGTAATGCGGGGTCGGTGTTGGGAGGATCCCTGACCTACTTCGGGGTACTCCTAGGGGTGGGGATCTTCTTTGTGTTCATAGCCTTCACGATGTTCTTCCTCTCTCTCTGTTTGTTCCATTCTTTTCCATTTCGCACACAATGAAACAAGTTTCTTGCGTTATTTGGTGTGTTGCAAGTGTGGTTTTTTGCTGGGGTTGTGTTGGAGTGGGTTTATTTTTTTTTGGGTAAATTGGGAAGGTTGAAGAAGATGAAATGGGAAGAGAGGGAAGAAGAAAGTATTTTTTTAATAAAAGATATTTTTGTCATTTCTCGTGCCTCCTCGCTGAAAAAAATGCCGATTCCGACGAGAGGGGAGGGAATTGTACAATTAGTTTGAACAGTAGGGATTTTTTAATCAATTTGCAAAAAAGAGGATATGAACCTTAAATATGCCAAACTACAGGGGGTCAGATGTAATTTACCCTAAAATTTATAGTGATTGGATGTTCCATATACAAAATAAGATGAGAAAGCATTAATATCGCATATCTAGTACCCATTCCAAAGTTTTCCATAGAAACACAAATCAATTTGAAGCTAAAAGCCACCTCCAGACTCCGAGGGAGCTGGGATGAGCACCAGAGTTCTGGGAGACAAATTAGCACCTTCAAGAACAAGGATTATGACTGTCAAAATAAACGACCAAGAGAAACACACAGAAGTTAGACCCGCGATATTGGCACGGCTCAACCGAACCAAAGAGTTGATCCTTCATATATCAACGTGATGGTAAGGTTGAGCCGCAACAACATCTCAGGTCATTGTTTTCTCGCCAAGAACGAAGAATATGCTTGGATTGACAACCTTATGAGCAAGAAATGAAATAAACTCTCGCGCACAATATATAGAGATTGGCAGGTTTGTAAGGTAGCTTTTTTTTTTTATCGTTGGCATGCGTTTGAACAGCTCAAGACATGACAAACTACAGGGGCTTCGGCCAAATGGAAAGCAATCAGCGCAAATGCCAGTGCTTATCCAGGGAGGGTTGCAGGCGAACTTCTCTAAAGACAAAGCTGGCGAATAATATTAGTATCGCTCCTTTTTTGTCAAAATCATATGGTGCTTGTAACATGAGCCTATTTGTACTTAATAATTCCGATGCGGTAGTTCTATCATAATTTTGGATTTATGGACGTTGATAAAATCTTGCCATTTAACAACAACGACACAAAATGATATAAATATTTAGGAATTCTATGAGTTCAAACTCTTATATTGTCATAATTTAAAGTTATCTTTTACGGAAAAAATATTAATCCAACTAATCCAAATTTTGCGTTTATCACTATAGTTTATCTAGGATCACCAGTCCATTTATTTTAACATCAGCATCTAAGAGTATAATCCAAGTCTGATGCAAAATGGCGGCGGCTATAACAACGAAAACTGCGTTGCAGGCAATGCAAGTTTAAATAAACTTCCAACAATTTAAAAATAATTCAATTTTCTCCTAGTCAAGATCGCTTTAGCTTGTATAGGATCATTTATCAGAGAGATGAATTCCATTTTATTTTATAGAGATAAAATAATGATATTAAATTAGTAATTATTTATAATATTTAATTTTGTTAATAGTTTTAATTGTAGTAAAATTATATGTATTATGATTTTTTTTAGTTTTTTTTATAAGTAGGACATTTATATATTTTTTTAGTTGGTAGACTCATTAAGTGTCGTTTTCTTCGGATCAATGATATCATATTTCCAGGTACTCTATCTTGATATCAAGAATCGCATTCGTTCTTAGTAGTATTCGATTTCTGTTGTGTTTGACCTATAGTGTTCGATCTAATTGATTAGAGTTCGTTTCTAAAAAATATCTCTACCAAATATAACATTTAAATAGTTTAATAAATCAAATTTTAGGTAATTTGAATATATAAATTTATTTTTTATTTTTTACATGTTCATTTTTTAAAGTTTTAATTTTCTTACTTTAAGAAAAACAAAGGTTTTTTTTTTTTCTGGTTTTATCAATATTACTTTAGAAAAAATTAAGGGATAATTGCCCTCGCTTCCTTGGGGTTTGCAAAAATTAGTGATTCAGCTCCTCTATTTTTTTTATTTAGCCCCTCTAGTTTGTGAAAAGGGTGTTATTTAGCCCCTATCACCGGAATCCAGCCATTTTTCCGGCAAAAATGGACCTTAGATGACAAAAATACCCTTTTCCTTTAAAAAGTAAAAAACTAAATTCAAACACAATCGTAACTCGTATTGAGCTGAAATTTTTTATGAAGCATCCTAAAAATATACATTATTTACTTAAAATGTTTCAGAAATTTTGGAGGCACAGAAGTATTTCTTTTATTTTCTAACGTGGCAAAAGTTTGTAAAATCATATAAGATAGAAAATTTGTCTAATTGGGCTGAAACTTGTCCCATGTATTCTTAAGCATATTTAGTAAATTTAGGACCTAAAACTTGTTCTATGTGTCTTTAAGCATCTTTACTAAAGACTCCATCTTTAGTAAAAAAAATAAATTAAAATTCTATATTTTTGGTATCCCCAGACTTTTTCAAAATTAGCTCGTGAGAATCCAGACTTTTTGATTCCTAAATTAATTAAAGATGCTTAAGAACAAATGGGACAAGTTTCAGCCCAATTAGACAAATTTTCTATTTTATATGATTTTACAAAATTTTGGCATGTTGGAAAATAAAAAAATACTTTTGTGCTTCCAAAATTTCTGAAATATTTTACGTAAATCATGTATATTTTTAGAATGCTTCATGAGAATTTTCAGCTCAATACAAATTACGATTGTATTTCAATTTATTTTTTCACTTTTTAAAGGAAAATAGTATTTTCGTCATCTCTGGTCCATTTTCGCCGGAAAATGGCCGGATTCCGGTGATAGGGGCTAAATAATACCCTTTTCACGAACTAGAGGAGCTAAATAATAAAAAAAAATAGAGGGGTTGAATCACTAATTTTCGCAAACCCCAGGGAGCGAGGACAATTATCCCCAAAATTAATTATACAAAGTATTAATCTGAACTTTTAGGCTTCGCGTCGACGGATACTGATGAAAAATGCGGACAACGGACTTCGACCAGACGAACGAGCCACATTGGTTTCGCGTTGTAAATTCATTTTCAATCAATTCGCGACCATAAGCTAAAGCTCGAGAAGAAACAAGTCTTTTTTTATATGATGAGCCCGAAGTATTCTGCCTTTTTCAAGTTAATACAAGAATACATATATTGAGAAAGATGTTTTGACTTCATTCTGTAGTGTGGTGGTTGTATCATACGAGACTCAACTCATCGGTGGTCATACGAGGTTGTGCATTCTCTTGGGATTGCACCTCGGCCAGCTTCTTCCTCAGTGCCGTCAAGTCTTCCCCGGCGTCGCAGATGTACGCTGCGGTTTGTCTTCCGGATAAAGTTGCTCCTTCCATGCTGTCGATGTAGTCCTGTTGCAAAACAGTAGCAATTTAGTTCAATATACTTGTTCACACTTCTCATAAGGTAACTGCAGGAGTAGAACTGTGTTACCTGCTTTGTGTACGAGCCAGACAGGAAGAAATTCTTGATGGGTGTCCTTTGATCAGGTCTAAAGGGATCTTTACCCGGTCCTTCACGATATAGGGACTGTCCAATTTTGACAACAGATGACCAGGTAACCTCTAATCCTTGTGATGATGGGAATAGCTCCAAAACCTGTTCCAATTGTTTCACACCTTTATGTCACCAGTTTGTCAACATGGAGCACTTTTTGGACAATGTAATAACAATCAGTTGATTTCCATGGTGCTTTTGTGTTTGCAACTCCAAGCCAACAGTTAATGATGTTGTAACAACGAAATCTAGTCATTTCTGTTCTTTTTCGATATCAGATAGTTGCCTGCACTTGGTCCTTTCTGAGACACAGCTCTTGCAACTTGATGTCACCTAATGTTATCCAAGGCTATGGATGGGTATATTTTCCACATTTCCCCCATCAGGTATTTTACTGAAGTTGTACGAGCAATAATGGACCACCGGTATCAACCTTTATCCAACCCAAAGCCTTAGTGGGCAGCTGGATTTTTCACACTAATTAAAAAAACTCATCCACACGCAATTAGCAATGTGGTTATATCAACGATTAGAATCCTCATATCTGACCTAAGACCTCAAGGAATGGGTAAGTTGATTTTTCACGCTTATACAAGCTCACCACTCTTGCAACTAGCAAAGTGCAATGTGATAATCTCAACACTGCTCCACTAAACAAAGCACATCAGAGCAAAGTGTGTTGACTTTGTGACGTGCGATGGAAAAAAGGTCACATGAGAACAAAAAAGGGCAATGAACCTATTTATACCATCTTAGAATCTCCATATCCAACCAAAAAAACTTAAGACAATGGGTAGGTGGATTTTTTCACACATAGACTATAGACAACCTCATCACTCTTGCAACTAGGAATATGTTAGTCTTAATATATCCACCCAAAAGTTTAATGCGATGAGTTGGTGGATTTTTAACACATAAACAAGTCGTTACTTGCTACTAGGGAAATCTCAACACAAAGGTTCGAACCTGTTTTGTGACTCTTCTGATGATTTCATCATTTGGCAGAGGCATGTAAGGATCTCCTGGCGTAAGGACACACCTGAAAGTCGTAAGCTTTATTATATCAAGAAGAATGTAAGGAACAGCGCAAAATATAAACTACTACAAGCATCATCTATTCCTTATAAGCTCCTGAAATAAATCCTAAATTTTACCTGTGATAACCGCCATATAATAGAAGTCATTAACGAGAACTAATAGTGCCACTACTAACTTACAAACTAGTAAATAACTTTGAATGCGAGCCAGTCACTGAAGAAGAACCTAAATGTAATAATTAAAGTTAGTAGCTGCACAATTCCTTACTGCAGTAGAGATCCTTGTCCTTCAATGTAATAGTCTTCTGGCGAAGTTAGTGCAAGATCTGCGAAACAAGAAAAATCTGCATCTGGTGTGTACAGAAGGTTATCCAAACCAATAGCTTGCTTCAATTTCCTGCAATCAGAAGATTTGATGCTCGTAAAATAGTTACAACTGAAACAACTAGTTGTCCCCAAGGGAAAATAGGTACGAGACTCACCTTGACCGCTCCAAGTCTTTCAACTCCGTTACCCAACCATTATATCTCAACTGCACTGTTACGACAGGAACTCCCACTAGCTCATAAATGTTATCAAAGAATTTAGAATCCCTCCACTGGGCTGGGAGTAGTCTTTTAATTCCAGGGACATCACAAGCTGTAAGAAAGTGGAGATAGTATGAGAACTTGAGCAATCTAATTTATGAAGGGGAAAAAGCACATTGACAGATGACGAACCGGCAACATAAGCATCGGCCTTCACAACTTGCTTATTTGTAGCCTGCAATCCAAATAGAATTTGTTATTCCCGAACAGTTGAGTTAACGTCAGACCACAAAAAAATTGGTGAAAATTGCATCAACAGATATCGTGCAGAAAACTCAGTTCCACTCGAACTAGAGAGCTTTCCCAGTCTAATTTATTAAAACCGTTATGACCTATAGTTATTGGAGTTTCCATGGAGTTTCCATATCCTACCCAAAACCATAAGGTAGTGAGCAGGTGGATCCTACCACCTTATAAACCAACCCATCCCACTCGCAACTTCCAATGTGGGACACTCTTCAATAATAGTCATGCTGCAATCCACAGCAAACAGCTTCATATACAAGCAGCCATACTTTCTGTGAGTAACCCAACGAAGATATGAATATCATCTTCAAGACATCAATGAAAGAAAATTAGAGAGACTGCGCCTTCCAATGCTGCTTTTTAAAGCAATTGCCACAAAATCTCTGATCCCGTAATAAGCAACAGAGAAGTAACTTACTTTGGACATGGCTAGACCTGTGACAAATGTCTCTCCGCAGGGTGACCTGTCATATAAGACTTGTCTGCATCCCCACCTTAAATGAAACCTGCTCGAGAAAATAAAGAAGGGACCAACGGACGGAGAAATAAATCAGACAATGTAATGATATAAAGCAATTCTACCTTCTACTAATAAGCTATAAACTTGTATCTCACTCCTGTCACCTGCCCCCTTTTTCTTCTATATACCGTCTAATGGGGCCACTCAAGTAAACATCTGGAGAACCTTTGAGCATGCGAAGAAGGGAAGCCTCCGTCTTGGTAGCAAATAGTGAGAATATCGTCAGCATACAGCGGGCACTGATGTTATCACAGTCAATAAAACCAAGAGCATAAGCAACTGGATCCCACATTCGCTGGATACTTGTGCGAGTACCTCCTTTGGACAAAAACCAGTCAGAGAAGCTGATCTGTAGACATAAAAGATAGGTGAGTCCAAATTCTACGACCCATAAGCTAATATTACAACCATGAAAAGAAAAAAAAAAACTCACACTATCTAGGTTCCGTATGTCAACCATTGCTCCATCAGGGTCAACCAGAGCCCTTACAACTGGACTCAGAGCAAGTGCCAAAGCATTTCTGGCTTTATCATATGTCTGCACTTAAATGAAAAATCACATCAAAGAGACACTGAAGGGAGTGCAAGATGGGTAGTGGAGGCAATTTCCAGGGTAGGATACCTGAAGCTGATTTGTAGTCAAAAATGCCCGAATCCCATGTAATGGTGCCCCAACAAGAAATCGAAAATCAAGCTCTGCACATAGTCATCAAGGGAAACAAATATATGTTGTATCACATGAATTGAGACCAAGGGGCAGTATTTAAATAAATAAGATCCACGTGTTACAACATACCACCAATTTCACCCCCTTTGTTCACAAATGTGTGAGTGTGCTCCTTCACCAGCAGATTCTTATCCGCACCGACCTATTTCCAGTAGAGATTTAAAAAAAAAAAATTTCTGGCTAAATGGACATCCACTCTAAGAGAGATAAGATCTCAGGTGATGTTTAAACGCCTGGGGATAAAGAATCCAAAAGAAAGTCTCGCATGTCATCGAGAAAACTGTCTTAGATATAATCTATCATGTGGATATCACATACACCTTGAGATGTGTTGTATACCAGTGAAATGACATCAGCTAAAAAACTAGTCTCACCTTCTTCATCAGACGGAAAAGATTATTGTAGCACCCAAAGAAGACATGAAGTCCCATTTCAATGTGGTTTCCACCTCTGTCAACAAAAGAACCTACTTTCCCTCCAACGAATGACCTTGACTCATATATATCCACCTGAAGACCCATAGTAAACCCTGATCATTTTCCTTTACACAATAAAATGGAAGGATAAGACCGATAGGTAAATGCATCAGACATCAGCATGTAAACATCACTCCTAAAAGAAAGAAATGCTATCGTTATTTGAAACAACAACAAATAAGGCTTGGCAGCAACTTAACAAATACCTCATGGCCTTGATCCAATAATTCGACAGCAGTCGACATGCCAGCGAGTCCAGCCCCAATGATAGCCACCTTCAGCTTCGGTCCCTTGTAATGCTCGGGTTCTGATGGAAACAATCCTTTTGGAGCTGCAAAGTAGAGCAGGTGATTAGCACAATTGAAGAAACCGAAACCAACCAGTAACAAAGTTCAATTTCTTCAATAAGTGACATAAAAGAAAACCAATCTTTATGCCTCTTCCAACAGTCAAGTAGAACTCCTTACATTCAACTCGAAACTTCACAAAACAAACGTAAGTGCTAGTAAAGAGACGTGAAGTACCATTAATCCTCATATCAGAAACATTAGCTTCCAAGGAATCCAAAGAAGCCCGGACAAGGCAAAGCCTCCGAGGCCTCAAAACCTTGACCACCGGCCGGCTCGGACCAGAAGGCAAGAACCCATGTCCTGCCTTGTTACTGGTTGCAGTAACAGAATTGGCAGGAAACAGAGCTGAAGAAGCCATCAATTCCCAAGAAGAGCACCAAAAAAGCTCTCCCCTTTGACCTCGTTGTCGATTTTTGAAGGTGACCCAGTTCAGAGGGAGGCCCTTTTAAAGCATAACCGTAGTGGTTACGGGAAACCAAGTCAGTCCAGTTCGTGTCGAAGACAAAGGGCAGGGGTATCTTGAGAAGTAGGAGGGGAAAAGATGCCCTCTTTAAGACAGCAGAAGGGAAAGAGGATTTGCCGTTTTGGCCTTTTCCGTTCGATGATTCCGAGCTAGTCACTTACTATTTTTCATTTTTCTTGGTCGAGACTATTCTTGTGGGTTGGAACGAGCTCACCCGCTACCTCCAGTATTTTTGCTTACCAAAATACTCTAATTAATTGATTTTGTTTTATTTAAATATTAAAATACTCAATGTTGGCATAACAATTTTAGAAGAGAAGAATAGTAGATTCCTGTTAATAAATAATTGTCCAATAAATGAAAATGTGATAACCTCCGTTCAAATCGGACGTATAATTTACCACGCACATGGCAGGCTAAAGAACAAGGAATATATAGTACATTTTTTTAAGCAAAGAACATAGTAAATTAAACATAGAGAAAGCGGTGGGGAAATGATACCAAAATAAGAAGCTACCAAACACGGCATTCACATTTATTACTTATTTTTAGAGAGAGACTAGTTTTTTTTACATAAAAGATGGACAAATGAACCTTTAAATTTTATTCATCAATTTTTTTAAAAGATGGTACGAAATCGATATTAAAAATATTAGTTACAATGTAGAAGAAATAAAAACATAGGTAAACAAAAAAATGTTAAATAAAACATGAAAATTAATTCAAAAGTGAGAATAGCGTAGGTGGAGGTAAAAGACGGATGGATAAATAAAAAACTACAAGAAATAATGTCCAAGGCAAATAACAGACAAATTACGGCTGATAAATAGAAAATTATGTCATAGACGTAACTTCTGGAATATTTGATTTATCTAAGATAACAATCAAATGAGAATTAATGTTGAATAAATATATCCGAGATAAGTTTATCTACCTTTCACAACCAGAAAAATATCCAAATTCTTATGGATCTCATATCAAGATAATGCATATACAACAAACAAACAATATAACAGTAATTACAATCTAGAAATTGACCCAAAAGATCCCCAAACATAAAGTAACGAGATAATGTCTAACTTGGAAACATGAGGGGGAAATTTTATTTGTGAAAGTCGTGTGTATGCTTTCCGTAGTGTTATACAATTTTATGGTTTAGAAGAAGTTCGTCAAAATGGATTTACCTAGACCAATGGTCAAGACGACAACCGATCTATTAAGAGCCAGCTAGACCAAATTTTTGCTTTTAAGATTTGTGAGACTCGAACCCGACGTCATCTAGTGAAGCTCTACCAAGAATTTGATATGATAACTGCCCTATGATATACAAAGTATAAAACCTAGCTGAACCCAGGATTACTAAAAGATTATGGTTCAAAGACTCGTTCTTAAGATGTGTTGGATTTTGAGTAGGGTGAATATGATGCAAGGCATGAATGATCATGGATGATGATCAGTTCAAATAAAGAGCTGTGAGGATGATCAAGTTGATGATCAAATTGGATTTAGAGCTTTAGGCATGCACGCGAAGGTGCTACGATCAAGTGCGGATGGTTCGCGAAGACTCGAACTTGTTAGAGGACCCAACGAGCGTCGAGCTTAAATTTGGAGGAGGGTGGCACACACCATGAGAGCAGCTACCAAACCCCCATGCATAAGCTAGAGTTTTTGCATATGGCATACCTCCTCTCAAGCTAGGGTTCCTACTCAAGTGACCTCCTAAACTAGAAAGATTTCGTAGAAAAATCCAATGGTTGCTAAGTACATGAAGGCTGCCATCGAGACTAAAATATGAAGATTTTGGTGGACAATTTTGCCCTCTCTCGTCAAATAACCTTATCTTTTAGTGTGCATCTGATGAGAAGGATTTTTGCGTGTCTCCTTCCTTGCAATAAAGATAAGTACGGGAATGTCGTCCCACAAGGACTTGGTTATAGGCCGTTAACTTGACTTGACAACTAGTTTAGGACTATGGCTTGGATATTGGTGATGATGATTCTTAACTCTAAGTGTAACTAATTGACACCTAACTACGAGAGACACTAACAATTTCCAAAAACACAATATACACTTCAATCAAAAGCACATGTCACAATTTAATCACTTCAATCAAAGGCACAAGTCACGATTACGAATTATAACGATTCTAACAAATTAAGCAAAGTGGGCTTGGTACTTATAACAATCCAAATAACATAATGATACAAGGGGGTTACAAAGTTCAATTGTGATCCGAGTGTTTCTAAGGCAACATATTCATGCTCAAGCAATAAATCGTCTAAATTGATTCTTAACACGATTTTAATGAATTAGATGTGCTCTCGCCTCCAAAAACTCATTTTGTCATATCAAATTAACAATTATATGCATAACCCTTTGGATAACTAATTTTTCATGAGATCTCTCATCAAAAGATCATTAATCATCTAATCAATCAATCATTTAATCTCAATTCCTCTCGGACATTTAAATCAAACATAATCACGGCTATGGTGATCAAGCAAAACCAAGCATTAATGATTAGAACACAATAATAAGCATTAAATCTCCCCCTTTAGATCATTAGCTACTTAGAAATCATATAAGCACCAATCCCACAAAATAACTACTCACACATAGCTATTAACAAACCTAATATTTTATTTAACATAAGTAAAACAAGCATAAAAATAATGAAAGAGTTAAGAGGAGAGAAAACTCAAGGAGTGTTCTTCAAGTTTTTCCTTCTTCAAAGCTCTCAAGCAAATCTTCAAGTTTTTCTTACAAATGAAAGTAAGTGGAATTGAAAGTTAAAGTTGAGTTTAATCTAATTAACTCCATGCAAATACCTAACTTGTCTCTAGTCTTCTCAATTCTTTTCCTTCTTCCTCAAGTAGCAGCCACGGAATTTGGACCAAGGAACTCATCTTGGGCCCAAATTTTGCCTCCAAATTCAGCCCACTCGGGTGGAAAATTGCCAGATTTGGACTTCGACTTTGAACATGGTTTTTAATCCTCTTAGACTCCGAAATGGACAAAGATGCATGAGAAGAAGTTGTAGCCATGGATGTCTTCTTTCTAACGCCACCTCACTTACCTCCATTGGACACCGTATGAGAAAGTTATCGCTGTTTTAGTCACCAGAGGTCAATCCCCATCAAAAGCCCACGGCCCATAGTTGTTTGTCCTTCCTTCCTGGCAGGCCCGATTGCGTTCGATGAAGCATGGCACATCCGAAATCTCCATTTAGCACTCCAAACCTACGGAACCAAGGAAAACACAATAAAACTCAAAAGACATCATGAAAATGGACAATGCACGATATTCACACTAATACCATGCATTTCCAATACTATCAAAAGAAACAAAGGCAAAAAGACTCTAAAAACACATACAAAAGATGAGTGTTTTCACACTCATCAACATCCATATATATATATATATACATATATCCATGTAAGTCTCATTTGAAAGTGTCTCTAGGAGCAATGTGTGATTCTAAAGGGTTGTCTTTCCCTTTAAGTTAAGACAGAAGTCAGTGTAGTTCCACATGATATATATTTTTCCAAAGGATCCAAGAGGTAGGTAGTCTTTGCCCTTAAATCTAGAGAGGAGTGAATGAAACTCTAAATAGTTGGGTTTTGTCCCTCTAACAAAAGAAAAGTGAGTGAAGTTTCAAAAGGGGTGTCCTTTACTTGAGTAAAGAGGAGTGACAAGGAAAAATTGGCTAGAGTAGAAGAGCTCCTTAAGTGAAAGAGAGAGGCTTTGTGAGATGTTCATTATAATAGAGCAAGTAAAACTCAAGTGATATAGCAAATCTCTCTTGGCATAAAAATCTCTGGACGTAGATAGTTGTACGATCAAATTAGATAATAAAATTTGTATCCATCCTTTATCCCTTATTGTTTGTTTCATGCTTTGTGTTTATGCTTACTTTCTTTGAGTTGTGGATGTTATGGTATTTGAGTCCATTTGCAAGTGCATACTTATAGCAGAATTTGAAAGAGTGCACATATTCCTAACATTTGGTACCTATGATGAATAATTATAAGTGAAGGATTGGAAGTCCTTTATGAACGTGAAGTAGGGAAACCGATGACTTAAATAGGAGATACAATAATTAGAGCAGGTACCTCTCACAACAAGAAGTAAACAACACATGGCGAATTGTATCCAAGAAAGAAAAAATTTATTGGTAAAGAATATAAGCTTGGTAAAAGTCTTGATATTGGGTAGTCTTATAAAAATAAGGTGATTGTAATACAAACTTTTTCATAAGAAGTTTTGGAATGTAGTCAGCAATGATGTTGTGCATGTAGATCTATCCATTATGAGAGGTAATGTCTTTCTTTTATTAATCTAACAATCATAACTCTCTTCTTGAAGGTGAAGAAACCACTTTTATGCTCTAAGATTTTGTGAGTCTCTTTATACAATATAATTATAAAAATAATTATAAATATGATAACTAATCACTTATAAGAGTGTTTGGATGATATTATTCATAAGAACTAGAGAACTTTTATTGTTAGTTGGTTTCATAGAAATAATTCTCTCATTATCTTTAAAGTATTCCAATATTTAAAGAAGAGGAGGACGAAATACAAAGGGTTCTATGTGTTGAAGATAGACATAAAAAAAATCTATGATTAAATTGAATGGCCTTTTATGGAGAAAATAATGAAAGCCTTGGACTTCACGGATTACTTTTTTAATCTTGTTTTTCAATGTCTAAGCTTAGATTGGTATGCCATCTAGGTTAGTGGTAATCTGGGTAACTATTTTACAAAGAGTAAAGGTCAGAGGCAAGAAGATCTCCTCCTGCCATATCTATTTCTGTTACTCAGTGAAAGTCTTGCATTCTCTATTATCCATACAAATCTAATACATTACTACTATTTGCTAAAGCCATAGAGAATGAGCTGCATAGGGTACTAGTGATTCCTACTTATGGAAGAGCTTTTAGACAATAAGTGAAATTATAGAAGAGTTTGGCTACATTTAGCTCTAATCCATATAGAGCTTAGTGAGAGGTTGTGGCAGATTATTTAAATGTGAGAGGTGAGAGATAGAAAAAAATACATGGAATTGTCTACAACGATAAAACAATAACTAAATATATTTATTGACCTTAGAGATAGAATTTGAGCTAAGGTTAAGATATAGAAAGAATATTTACAAGCAGAGCGAGAGACCTTTGTTAAGACTATTCATTAGGCCATGCCTACCTATATCATGAGTTGTTTCGTTCATTCTGCTTGAGACTCTGTATTTGAGTTTTTCAGATTTTCCAATTGCACTGAATAATTGTATTGGATTAGGGACTAACTTTTACGATTTAAGCAAATAAAGATGCATTGTGAAACTTTATTCACGATTGTTGACATGGCTAGATTTCTGGAGCATGACAATATGTTTGGTCGAGGTCGAAACATATTCCATGACCCACTAAATGAAGCAATCTAGGACATGTGTCAACTTTAGAAATTCGTAGAATAAATCTCAACTGACGATCACATATTTTCATTAAATTGAGCTTGACAATCATTCACCTTTCGTGGCCTGCCTTCCGTGCCATAGATTGCATATGAGTAGGCTCTCCAATAGATGGATTCCTAATAAATTATTTTTTTGGTATAAAATTGGTTCTCGCTAGTAACATAGTCAGAAGTATACTATCATGGAAAAAGAAATATTCAATTCAAGAGAAATGCCTAATGTGAAGATCATCCATATACGTGTTAGACGAGATGCATCACCTCATGTTCGAGATGGGAGTGTGTATTTGACGCGTGGAAGAGAAAATAAAATTTTCAAGTATGGATGCCCACGAACAGACAACTATCTCGAGTCGTACTATCTACATGGGCAGCTAGCTGCCCCCTCTTTTTCTTGTTTGATTCTACTTCGTATACTTAGCACAATTATTCGTCTAAATTAGTTTTTAATGATAGAAATTAAATAATATGCAAATAGTTATTTTTCTACTATGGATGTAAACAATCCTAATTCTCAAAATTTTTAACTATTTAACAATCATTCTTTTCCAAATTCTGAAAGTTTGTGAACTCTCAACCCTTTTATTTTTTTCCAATTTTTGTCAAATCTTTCCAAATTCTGATACATGAACATCGTAGCCCACAAACATCTAACAAAATTTGTTCACCATCCAGCCACCAATAACATAATCAAGAAGGTGACAATAACTAATTAGAGTGTTAAAGAAGACATAACTTTAATATTTAATATATTATGAAGAAAAGATAATCAAATTAGAATAAATCATAAAGCTTCTTCACTCTCGGCAACTTATCGGACGACATGAAGAAGATGATGGATAGTCTGACAAATTTTTTACTATATAAATTAGCAACTTATTTAGTTATATGAGTGTTATTACAAAATAGACATGCTCATAATACTCAAAATTGATGTGATTGAACATATTTAATTTTTTTTTGAAGATTATAGTTAATTTATAATTTGTATTATCTCCATTTGTAATTTATCATTTATTATTCTCTCTACAACTCAATTTATTTTCAATTAATATTTTTTTTGAGAAATATTTTTTTTTATTTTCAAAATTAAATTTTTTATGCAAATTATGGAATTTACATTTACCTAAAATTTACAAATTTATGAAATAATATTAAATCATATGTAGATTTGAGAAAAAATAAAGTAAATTAGATTGATAACGTAGATGAGAGAAATATTATTTTTTATTGGTTGGAGGATGGGTTAGGATAAAGATGTTGATGTGGCTGTGGAAGAAAACTTATTTAAATTTTGTTGAGTTGATGTGAATAAGTGACAAATTATTTATTTATTTCGAGAATATGTTGGTCTAAGAATGCGATTGCGAATATTCTTATACTTTTGACTAAGCGAGAAGTAATTTCTTTTTATGTTTTAGGAAGATTGAATTCTTAGTTTCTATAGGAGAAGATTTGATTTACATGGCATGTTCAGTTTACTTTATTATTTTATTAAGTTTCGTATTTAAATCATCACAAATTTTGGTAAGTTATATTTAAAGAGCACAATCTAAATGTCAAAATACATTATATCGGTCCGGAATTCCTTACAAGGTAAATTACGAAAAGCTCTTAACTAAACAGAAAAAAATCGGTCCACTCCTGACGTAAAGACCCTAGCATGTCTCTCCAGCCGCCTGACCCAAAAACTCTCCCAGCCGGATACCGGCCAACCATCGCCTTCTGGGATGATTATTGATGTCCCATATGCTTCTCGAGAACCTACCAATGATCTACAAGGTGCATATCCAACGTCTATAGAGGTAGAGGTTAGGATCATGAATGTCAGAGGCCACTCCAAACTGGCGGCGACGTCGTCGTTTCGTGATAAATTGGTGGAACTGGTCTTCCCGATCCCGTGACTGACAAAGAGAGGCAACATGATCAAGGTAGGACTAGTCTGCTATACGCATCCCGATGGTTCCCGTCTCCCTCCCCAAGCAGTGTTCCATTATAGTGTTTTGACTGAATTGCAATCCTAATGGTTGAACTACCTGCTTATGAAGGCTCTTGGACGTTTTGTCCCACTACAAGTTATGGATCGAAGGGTTCGTAGTCTATGGCAGCCTCAGGGTCATATGGTACTTATCAATCTCCTCAATGGACATTACCTTGCACGTTTTGAATTAATGTCGGATCATGATAAGGTGCTCTTGGAAGGGCTATGGACTATCTTTGGGCACTACATTACTATTCGATGCTGGTTCTTGGCTTTTAACCCATTGACAGACCATATCATCGACGATGGTCTGGACCTGTATCTCAGGCCTTCCTATTTACTACTATAATGAAGATGTTTTAATAGCCATTGCGCACACTATTGGTAAGCCAATACGTGTCGATTGCACCACTCTTTTTGTTCAGTGAGGTCAGTATGCTAGAATATGTATCGAAATTGATCTGAGCAAATCGTTATCCGGGGTGATAATTATTGATGGACTGTGGTATAAGGTTGAGTATGAGGGGCTTCATATCATCTGTCTCTAGTGTGGCCGATATGGTCATTCAACCTCAAGTTGCCCAGTAACTCTGAGCACTACCATGGAGATACCCTCGTCCTCAGACAAAATTAGGGTGGAGGCTCTCCAACCTGGAATAGCCAAATCTGATGATATATTGATAAGCACCTCACTTCCCGAAGAATAAAATTTAGGGCCCTAGATGACAGTAGCATGGAAGCAACGCTGCCCACAATCGAAAGTGCCAGGCTTGACCAGCACGCGTGCTAATAGGTTTGAGATGTTAGCTGATAGTGAGGTGGCTACTGTCGAGGCACCTGCAGATGAGGCTCGATCTACATCTATATCGACTAGCTAGACTATAATCCAATAGACTCCTAAGATGATAAAAGGCAAGGAGAGTGGTGTAACGCTGGACTTAGCGGAAAAAAAGTGGATCTACGGCTTCCTTTATGGGTTCAAAACAAGACCAGATTGGGGAGCGCAGTCGTGAATAGCTCGAGAACAGGACCAAACAAGGTCTCCTGATTGCTCTACCTCATGTGCATGGTCAATAGCCAGTCAAGCCAACAGGAAACTTGGATCTCCCATCTACACGTCAACGTCATCTCTTATAATGAAGACACTAAATCCTCACACAAATGAACAAGCCTTCAATTGTACAATGCAGCTGCCACCCTTCACAAGCTACCTAAACCCAGTGTTCACTATTGGTACTGGCCAAATGGGGAACGGGGATGCACAACTCCCACCTGGTCAAGAGTCAAACTTGAAGAAGCAGCAACTAGGGGAAGACAGAGCCAGAGAGGATGGAAATGCGATACATGGTCGAACTACACTAAGCCGCATAAAAGCTAAAGCTCGTACAAATCCAAATATTGTTCCATCCCTTACCCCAATTAAGATAGGTAAGCCGATAAAGAAGGCACAGCCAGACATCGGGATCAAAGCTTGAATAGGGACTTCTAGTATGAAAGCTAAGAAAAACATGAAGGAAAAGAAAGCCCTTCCTCTAATAGGATTTGAGGATTTGGCCTCTACTATGATCCACGAGTATTATGACGGGGACGGTGAGGAGGGAAATGGCCTCTTTGCTTACCCGCCCTCTTTTGATGTTACAGACTTTGTCTCTAAGAATGGTCAATGATTAGAGAAACTGGCGAGCCAGGAATCAGAGATTGTGATGGAAGGTGGCACTCTAATAGAGTGATACGGTTAGGTGTCTTCCTCCACTTGTTCTTGTTTTCATTCTTTTTATTTTCCTTATTAATGTTGAACCTTAAAATAATGTTTTGGAACTATCAAGGTGCAGGTAGTTTCAATTTTTCATTTGCTGTTAAGACCTTTTTGCAGGAACATAAACTAGGGATTGTTGCTTTGCTTGAGCCCCAAATTTTAGGGATTAATGCTGATCAAGTATGCCATCAATTGGGCTTCTTACATATTACTCGGGTTGAGGCTCAGGGCAGGAGTGGAGGAATTTGGCTTTTATGGCAAGAGTCTATAGTGCGGGTGTCTGTGTTATTAACAACAAATTATTTCATTCATGCAGATATCTCTCTTGACAGATGCTTGTTTATGCTAACCACGGTTTATGCTAGCCCACGCCCTAATGAAAGGGCACATATATGGGACTACTTGCACTAGTTGGGGGAGATAGTGGTGAATCCTTGGGTCCTTGGTGGGGATTTTAATGACATTATATCCATGTCCGAGCAGTTCGGGGGGGCAGGTACCTTATCTACTCTAAATATTGCTTTTGCTGAACATATTGATGCATTTGGTCTTATTGATGCAGGGTATGTTGGTTCACGATTCACATGGGTTTGGGGTACAACTTTGACAACGAGGGTTTGTAAAAGGCTTGATCGGGTTCTCTGTAGTGCTACTTGGAGGACAGAATGGCCAGATGATACTGTCTATCACCTTGCATGATATAGTTCTGACCATTATCCTTTATTACTTCAACTACAACCGCTTTTGGATCCAGGTCGTCAGGATAGACCATTTCGATTTCAGGCAGCCTGGCTTCTTCACCAGGAATTCTCGCAATTGATCTCAGATCATTGACCCTCCTATCACAGTGCGTCTATGGCTCTGACCTCCTTAACACCAGAACTTATTTGGTGGAACAAGGAAGTTTTTGGGCATATAATACGACGAAAGGGTCGTTATCTGGCAAGGTTAGCAGGGGTCCAACAGGTGCTTGCTTTTGACCCCTCTAATCGGTTGCTCATTTTAAAAAATAGGCTCAAAGCTGAATTGAAAACTATATTGGAGCATGAGGCAATTTTGTGGTTTTAGAAATCTAGAGAAAATTGGATAGCCAATGGGGACAGGAATACCAAGTTTTTCCATACATCAATGATAGTTTGGAGGACTGGAAATTGGGTGCAGAGCTTGTTAGACCCTACTAGGGTACAAATATGGGATTAAGCTACTCTTTGCAATTTGGTAGTCGCCCACTTCAGCCACCTATATTCTGTAGAAGACCATGATCGCCAAGCCTTTCCCTTCCTAAATAGGTTTCCAGCTCTCACTAATACACAGTTAGCCGAGCTCAGTAAGCCACTAACTGCGGAAGATATTAAGACCAGTCTATTTCAGATGGCACCTTATAAAGCCCCTGGAGACGATGGATATCAAGCCAATTTCTTCCAGAAGTTTTGGGATATTGTTAGCAATTCTGTGTATATGCAG
Organism: Hypericum perforatum; assembly: GCA_012979155.1. Taxonomy (NCBI): domain Eukaryota; kingdom Viridiplantae; phylum Streptophyta; class Magnoliopsida; order Malpighiales; family Hypericaceae; genus Hypericum; species Hypericum perforatum. The sequence goes on along the minus strand of SOPF01026989.1, from coordinate 45,796 downwards.
GTACAAGATTTCTTTAACTCGGGAGTTTTACCAGCGGAGCTAAATACCACGCTCATCATACTCATCCCAAAGATTAAGAGTCCAGAGACCTTTGCCCATTTTTGACCGATCAGCCTCTGTCGCGTATTATATAAGATCATTATGAAGACATTGATTAATCGTATCAAGCCAATTCTCGATAGTGTTGTTAGTCCTATGCAGTCTAGTTTTATCCCAGGGCGATTTATGGCTGACAACATTGTGATTCTTAGGGAAATCGTGCATGCTATAGATCGAAAACATGGCCTAGAGGGTTGGATGGTCCTTAAATTAGACTTAGAAAAGGCATATGATCGACTTAGCTGGGATTTTTTGAGAGAGACCTTATGCTTAGTAGCTTTCCCAGAGGACTTGGTCGGATGGATTATGGCATGTGTCTCTACACCCTCCCCATGTATCTTATGGAATGGCGGACAATCTACACCCTTTTGACCTTCTCGCGGCATTCGCTAGGGAGACCCTCTTTCTCCCTACCTCTTTGTTCTTTGTCTTGAATGCCTTTCATATGCTATTGAGGAATGCATGAGAGATGGACGGTGGGCTCTAGTTGAGCTAACACGAGGGGGTCTGCCCTTCTCTCACTTGATGTTTGCTGACAATTTAATTCTTATGTGTAGGGCATCTACAGATCAAGCACTACTTATCCATGAGATTCTTGATGCTTTTTGTACTTCCTCAGGGTAAAAGGTTAGCCTCCCAAAGTCCAATGTCATGATGTCTGCTAATGTGGATGTTGGGTTGGCCAGCCAATTGAGCTCTACTTTAGGGATACTTTTGACTACAGATTTAGGGACTTACCTAGGCGTACCTACATCCTTGGATCGACGATGCCATCAATCTTATCACTTTATTATTAATAGGATGCGAAGCCATTTGGCGGGTTAGAGAGGTTATACCCTGAGTTTAGTTGGGCGTATTACACTTGCTCGATCGGTCCTTGTAATGGTCCTATCTCATGTTATGCAGATTGATATTCTTCCTTTGTCTACTAGTACAACGATGGATAGATGTACACGGGAGTTCATTTGGAGATCTACAAAAGAGCACCGTTGAACTCATCTAATAAATTGGTCCACAATTTGCCTTCCGAAAGTAGCTGGGGGCCTGGGAATTTGACCTATGTGGGAGGCTAACTTAGCTTTATTTACTAAAATCCCAAGGCAGTTATTACAGTCTCAGGATGCACTTTGGTCACAAGTAATTCATAACAAGTATGGTAAAGGACAGACAGGCCCTGGTATTTTAGTACCTAGGTCCAATGGGTCTCGGACATGGCAAACGATTGTCAAGGCTAAACCTGCGCTCTCACTTGGATTGCAAAGGAATGTTAGGAATGGCCTAGGGACTTCCTTTTGGCATGACCCATGGCTTCTCCCATCCCCCCTTTATAATTTTGCAGTGGGCAATTTTCCTCCAGATGAGGAAGTGAAGTGTGTTTTGGATTATCGGCTGACTAATAGGGGCTGGTTCATTTCTTGTTTGTTTTCTTTCTTGCAGGAACATGTGATAACACTCCTAGTCGCCACAGATATCTCTGACCTGCCTACGACTAGAGATAGACTATCTTGGGGACTGACGTCAGATGGGTAGTTCTCAACAAAGTCGCTATACCATGGCAGTTAATGTGTGGCCTATTCAGGGAGATAATGTGTGGTCTAAGATTTGGCAGTTAACTATTTCAGAATGTATTCATGTATTTATATGGCTCTTTTATCATGGCAGGTTAATGACGAATTCGGAGCACGTACGGCGATATCAATCTAATTCGAGTCGCTATGCCGTGATTACAGGTTTTCGCGGGCACTTTGGGTAGCACTTCCAATCCCTGGGAGAGCAGGGTTCTTGGCGGATATGACTATCAAGGATTGGATATGTCTAAATGTCTTGACGGATGGTCAGAATATCGAGGCCCCTCCTTGGGCAACTATCTTTACTACTGCGTGTTGGTAGATCTGGAAATGGCGTAATGATGTTGTCTTTCAGAATGCCCTTCCTACAGGCCCACCCCCTTTATTCATCTTTATGCAGACACAGGAGTTTTCCTGAGTTATTTTTAACCGAAATGCTCCACTTCCTCTGAGGCGCGAGGTACTTGTATCATGGACACGCCTACCACCTGGCTTTGTTAGCTAAATACTGATGAAGCGTCTGCTAGCAATCCTAGAAACTCTGGTAGAGAAGGGATCATTAGAGATGCAACATGCCAGTGGTTATGAGGTTTCGCCAAAGGAATTGGCTGTTGTAGTTCCCTAGTAGCTGAGCTTTGAGCTCTGGTGTTGGGACTTGAGCTGGCATGAGTGTGTAGTTTTTGACAGGTGATGATCGAGGTCGATTCCTCCCTAGCTCTTCTCTGTGTTGGCCAAGATGTTTGGTAGGAGCACCTACAGGCCAACTTGATTAGCCGAGCATGTAGTCTAGTTGACCGTGATTGGGTGACACAGATTCAGCATACCTTCCGAGAAGGGAATCGGGTGGCAAATTTGCTCTCTAAGTATGCCTCGACTATTAGTTATGAGTTTGTCTCTTTCGATGTACCATTTGCCTTTTATATAGATTTTACACTGATGACTTGAAGGGGGTCAGTTTGCCTCGTTGTACTCGATCTTTCAGCACGTGATTAACAAAGATTAGTGGGCATCCCGCCCCTCGATTTCTACAAAAAAAAATACATTATATATTTCGAAAATTATATTCAAAATTACCATACTTCTGTTTACATGGTAGAGACTGCTGCCAATTTGTTTTTTTTTGTTGAAGTTACTGATGCCAATTATTTGGGTCGTAGAATGAGCTCTAAATTTGTTTAATTTTCAACTAGTTTTTTACTTGAACAAGCCGTGAAAATTGTAGAAAACTTGGATGTACTCAAGGGCACACAAAAAACTCCTTCTCCATGTTTTAGACTATTTGGGGATGTACTATACATGAAGGAAAATTATTCAAAATTGTATCAAAAAATTGTATTGGTATATTTTATTCATCAATATTGACATTTTGAATATGTTAATATTGACATAATTTATATATCAATATTAATACAAATAAGTAGTTTACAAAATAAAAAAATTTATAGAAAAAATATACAAAACATATGTATTATAGTTACTATACAAAAGTAATATTCAATTTCAAATACTATATATTTTTAGTTACAGTAATTATTAATTTATGCAATAAATTTATGTTAAATAATCTAAACTACTCATTGAATTTAAAGTATTAATTGAATATATTACTTATTTATATTTATATTTAAATATTTTGATAAAATATAAAAGGTTAATTTATTAAATATATTAATTTCTTAAACATCATTAAAGATAAAAAAGAATAACAATAACAATATCATGTTCTTTATTATAATAGATAAATAGATATTTATTACAATACTGTTTAAAAGTATTGCATTATCATTTCAGAATTAATTAAATAATATTTTCCGACATTGATAGTTATGTTAATAGAAAATTTCTTAATATTTTTTAGGTGGGTAATGTTTAATTTTTAGAATAACTCCTAGGAAAAATAAATATGTATCTTAAGTAAAAATTATACACATTTGACAATCAAAATAAATTACCCGTAAGAGAATTCAAAAAAAATATTTTTATTTTAATAAATATTCCATTGTTCAAATAATTACTAAGCAAAATAAAACATACATAAAATTTAAACTATGATTTAATCTATGACAACCGAAATAAATTACAAAAGACCCAACTCTTGATATCATGAACTACTCCTAAGCTACTACTGGGTTACAATATTCCAATTTTACCAAATAGTTTGATTACTGATATTATCCCAATCGATCCCAAAGCTACCATCTCTTACTTGAAAACTGTTCAACAAAGACTATCCGGTTCACATAACTAATTGGACGACTCATATCCAACTAACGAAACAATTTTTTCAAAGAGATTATTGCAAAAAGATATTTAATCAAAATATAAATGATTAAATTAAGATTTTGATATTAATAAATAATACTTTCTGTAATAAAATTGAAGAATACTTAGAATTATATTAAATTTTAATGCTATGATTTAATAAAAAAAAATTCTATAAAAAATTCCAAACCATTAGATTAGATCGATTTATAGAGTATTACCTTAAAAGCATTTGGGACGATGAGATTGGAGACTTAATAATAATTGTCAAAGACAAATGATACTTAATCTTGTAGAACATACATTTTTTGTGCTGCTGCTCCAGGGCATTCCTCACAATAAATCTTTCGCAGTACTGTTTTTCGTCACATATATATGTGGTGCTAATGCTCCACGGTATTGTTTCCACTTCATACGAAAAACTTATCTCACACCTTCTTGTAAAAGTCGAGTTAATTCTTGTGCTGATTTTAAACTTGTTAATCATTATCATTTTTTTAGCTTTTGGCCCTTCTCTTACTTTCCTGCTTGTATTTGGAGTTTGTAGCTACATCTTTTGGTGTATCATTTGATAATAGAGAAATTGGCATTTTTTTTAATTATACAAGAGGTGATGACAGCCGACAAGGTGAGATGCGACTTAACTTTCGGCCACCAAAAAACTATTTAGTATTGTATCCTATCAATTTGAAGTCAAGGGCCCATGGCCTAGCTGTTAAGGTATCATAATCATAATTTATATTATTTGATACCAAAATATGATGTGAGGTAGAAAAGTTGATAGCTGACTTTTTTTGCGAGTAATTATATTATCACATATGCTCTAACCTATTCCCAAAAAAAAAAACATATGCTCTAACCTATGGAAGTAAAATTGATGAAAAGACTCTAAAGCTTATCAAAATCAAATTTTGGAAAAAACACAGATAAATATTTTATAGTTTAATCATTTGTTGTACTTTGAAACAATAGTTTAATTTGTATAAATTGGCTATTGTGCAACATCTCTTATTTTTAGTTTCAAGCCCATTAATATTTTTAAGGAGAGTAGATTAGATGGAGGACTTAATAAGCAGTTTTGCACTGGACCAAATTTGATCCTAACTATACAACACATTAAAAAGTTATAAGGGAGATTCAATAGCTAATATTAATAGGGCTATTTATGTTATTTTTTAATTATTTTTTTTCTTAGAAATCTTCTCTTTCATTTTTCTGTCTCATTATTTCTCTCTCCTTTTCTTCTTACAATATCTCTTCTCTCTCCTCTTCCTTCTCATAATGTTACCTTCATCCTCGTTAGTGCAAGTTTTTTTATGCCCCTAGTAGAGACTCTCTTCTAAGGCTCTAAAGTTGATGACTCTAAGAGGAGCATAATTCGGAAGATGACCAGTGAGATCGCGATGGATGATCGACGAGTTTACCGATAAAATTTTGATCACAAATTCTACTTCTCTCTCCTGGCTCGGATGTCTCCACATAAAAAATGTGTCCCAATATTGCATTTGGATCTTGCCAATGATGAAGGGCAATCCATCATGCCTGGGTCTCGATGGCAACAAGAGAAAGTTCTAGATCCACATCTTCCACAACCACGACAATGAAGAATTCTTGATTCTCCTATTTTGACTTGAACATGCCATTCAGACTATGTGCACTAAGTCATTTAAATTAAGTCCACGACGTCATTTAGACTAATAGTAACACCCTATTTTCAAACTAACAAAACTATATTATTATAGAATAATACCAATACACTATTCAGACTAACTATAATACACCATTCCGACCAACAAAAATAAGTCATTCTCACCAATAAGAATATGTTATTTTCAGGTTAATATAACTAAGCTATTCACACTAACAACAACATACCATTTAGGTTAATTACTCTATGTCATTTCCACTAACAACAACAAATTATTTTTATACTAACAAAAATATGTCATTTTGAAGACTAACATGAATATGTCATTATAGAATAGTAGCAACATCTATTTAAACTAACTGTATCATGTCATTATAAATAATAAAAATATGTCATTTTGACTAATGAAAATATGTCATTCCGAACAATAGAAATCTGCCATTTTCACAAGCATGTAGAGTGGTGCAATTACTATTTTGCTTCTGATACATGAATTCTATAGGGAATAAAGAAATGCGTATCCTATACTGAATCTTGGTTTATAATTGATTCAGGGGTGGGTGACAATGGGATGTTTTTATGCTCCATAGCCATTTCTTAGTACGATCATTATGATTTTGGGGTTGTCTATATCTGGTGCGACAAAATATTCATCGCGTATTTAAGAAAGGATGAATGTGATATACTGTATATAAATTGTATTGTCTAAACTATGTAAGTGATATGATTGGTAATATCCTTACCAATAAAGTGCACTTTTTCTGGCAAACATAGTGAAAAAACTTCAAAGTCGAATGCGTATAGCCAGGAGTAAAATTCGGATAGGCGACCTCCTACAAAATTTCTCAATGTATATGTGAGTGAAGACAAAACACTCAAGAAAAGACTTATATAGGTCTGTGAGGTCAGTCAGCCAGCCAAAAAATGATTTATTACACTTGTAAAAGAGAAGCCTTTAGCAAGCTATAACCATCGAGAATAATGGAGAAGAGCTGCTTGCAATGATGTCCCCGCACATACTTCTCGTCACAGTTAAAGCATAAGGCCTTGGATTTTCGATCATTTATAGCAACTAATAACGTACAATTGGCTCTAGTGACAAGTTTGTGGTAGCGAGCTTCCTTCCACACGTGCGACAGTCTTGTCAAAGGCAATTGAAGGATTATCCAAATGCAATTGATGTTGATAAGCTCGAGCAAGGTTGAATAATTCCACGTCCATTTTTAGTGGGTTGGATAGACCGACCGTGAATAGCTCTCCTGGTCTTGTAGGGTTAGAGTATGAATCCGGCAAACCAAGGCTAGAAATTGCTCCTGATATTGATCGACAATTTGGGAGTATGAAATCTAATAAGTTCCCCTAAATAGTTATTTTGGGATGGGGGTCCAAACTTTTGATGGCATAACCCGACAAAATTAGCCTACGAGAGTTCTCCATAGTCACATTTGATCTGGAAATACTAGTGATGTACAATTCCTATAAGATGGTATGAGGTCAACCAAAATTTTGTCCCCCTCGGGTATTTGTTGATTGCAAAAAAATTGTTTGCAACGGTTTATCCACGTGAGTGGGTCATCTTTCCCATCAAAAGTTGGAAACTCCAACTTTTTATAACGGGGGACTCCTCCCCTTCCTAAGTTTTCCATTGCTGCTACTTCTTCAATTCCAACTAGTTCTTCGATTGGATGCTGCTTGTCTGCTGGCATGGTTGGATGTTCTATAGTGGTGGCTAGGTACGCTTTGTATGGGGTTAAGTAGTATGGAGAATTAGTACTTCGTCAAAAATTTTGGCTCATTGTTAGAATAGATCAAGCTCTACGGCTAAGAGCTGCTTACACGGGGGTCAGCATTATGTCAGAGTATTCTGGGTCAGTCGATTCATGGTTGGTTATTGTAGTGGAGCCATTGCTAGCGTCAGGAGGGGTAGCAGCTAGGACTAACGGGAGCCCTCTCCAAACTTCTTTTCCAGTGCCTTTAACCGTTCTACGATGTCGCCCATCGTAGCCTGCATCTCCGTCATGAATTGTTGTAACTCCGAGTTGTTTCCATCAGCCTCGTCGCTAAGTTTGACTATGGCGGTAGGCTATTTTGGATCTGATACTAAATTTTTATGAACCAAAGCTCTACGCAAGCTGTAACTATACAAAGCTAACGACGAAGGTTTACGGCCTCAATGTTAACGTCCAGGTGCTGTGACGGCAGCCTTGAACACTGTTAAAGATAGTAGAATGGGAGAGATAATAGAGACTTCTTATTGTTATTTCTTGACTGATCAATAATCATAAGGCGTAGACATTATATAGCCAATACGCTTATTTATTTCCAATAGGACTCGAACTGATAAAAGACATAGGAAATATTAAATAATAAGAATCCTACTTAGTATGTATTTTACAAACACCAAGATGATTCACTCTTCTGAAACCCCGATTTAGCTACATGGCGAGATAAATATCATACTAAGTAGGATATATATACTATGGCACGTTGTAATAAATAACTTTAAAAAAAATAACAACTCACGACCAATCTCATCCGAGTTATACCGAATGTCAATTTATTTACTTCGATACGGGAACGTACTAAATTTTTTTATGTTAATATCTCCATGTCTAACCCAAAAGTTAATGAATTACTCACTCTATGCTCGTCACTTACTGTAACTAATAATGTACTGATGATCTTAACACATTCTTTCATTCGCAGTTTGCATCATTTTTGACTCCTTTAACTTACAGTGAAACAAATATCGTGTGATGATAATAACTAGTAACTGAAATTTGAATCAAGAAATTAACCCGTTCTTATACTACATTGAAATATTTATATCCAACTCAAAATTTTAAAATATTGGATTTGTATAATACATGTAAATAAGATTCAACCACTTACAATAGTAAATCTAAAAAAGAAGTGCAAACTTCCTGATCCTAGCTATTTTCTATCCGAGCTTGTGCAAGAAGCCAAGGGCGGACAAACAATAGTGTTGGCTAACAGTTCTATCAGTCTCCTTCAGGTCGCCTACATGATGGAAACTAGTACAAACATTATGAAAAGAAGTGGAGTTGCAGCTAGAACCCAGGAGCAGGCCTGGCACACCTTCCCCAACGAGCTCGAAAAATCGTTCGAACATGTTCGTGTCATCTGCTTAGCAAGTGACACAATTAGAACTCACCAGTTAGCAGCACAGAGAAAAACAAAACCAGCACGGTCACAGGTTGCAGAAAATGACACTTACCAAATCCATGCTATCCTTTGAGAACAACGGCCTTGTCTGATCTGTTAAAATATGGGAAAGGTATTTCATTTGATAAGTAAACATGTCTGTAATAATATCTAATAGACTTGTCCATTAAGAAGAATAATCGTACAGAAGTTTTCTGATGTACCTTGTTTAGACCTGTCAGCTGTCCTGTTAACTACTTTATCATTGTCGTCGTCGAGACAGCTCCCTTGCCTGTGGATGTAAACAAGTTTGTTACCTAAGGAGAACATGCCGACAGATTATTAAAGCATTGTTGATTTTAAAAGGAGAGTAAGTGGATGTCATCGCCGATTCCATTAACCAACCGCAATTAGTCCAATTGTGGATAAGACTAAATTGAGGATGACTTCAATTTGATCTTCATCTACGGGATGCACATACACAAGGATAATTAGCATTGAACTGACTATACAAGGAAGAAATATCTCTAAACGACTGACCAGTGCTCGAGTAGTTTTAAGTCATTTATGTCAGAATCTCAAACAATGGGTTGATGGATTTCCAATACTAATAAATATGTCCTCCATTCTTGAGTTTCATCAGATACAAGATTGCACGGGTTTTGATTTTACCAATATTCGAAAAATAGGGGTCTTCGCATGAGATCAACCCGCTTAAATACCATGTTGAAATTTCCATATCCAACCCATAATATTTATTTAATAGCCAACCTTTATTAAAAATAACAAAAGAGAAAATGTAGGAGAGATGAGAAATGAGACAAACAAAAACCAAAATCCTAAAAAATTCCAAAACTAAAGTAAATGGATTGATAAATTTTCTACACATTGAGTATTGACCTGGCTAAGCGATGTGAAATTCTCACCAATATATTTGATATTCCTATAATAGTAGGAACATGATTAAAACATAATCCACTGCAGTTAATGGTATGGTGATTACTTCATTGCAGATGTTGATGTGTATAGAATGTGAGCCAGTTCTGCTGTTCTTACGCGGAATTCTGATAGCAACTGCCACCGGAATACCAAATCTTCAATGTTTCTGCAACATAGACATAGAATTAAGATCACTAATTGCAAGATAATTCTACATTAATTGGACGCTGATTTCAGTGTACCCCTCAAGCTCCAAGTAAACAGAGTCCATCCACTACCTACACTCTCCAATCCAATAAGTTTTATCATTCAATTCAATTCTTCACAATCCATCAAATTCAGGAGGATGACATGTCCCTCCTGAAGAGCAACAAAATTGGCCTAGGGGCAAAACCAAAAAAGTCCAACTTCACAAATAGAGAAGAGACAAGAACAAGAGTAGTTCAGCGATGGAAACATACAAGATGGGTTTTGAAGGAGGGCTAAGGAGGAGTGATTCAAGTCGATCAAGTTTAGTCCCAGCATCCAACAACTTGGTCTTAGCGTCCTGTCTAGCTCTGTGTTCTTGATCAATCAGCAAGTCCATGTTCTTGACCCTACTCTCTATGTCCTTTAGCAACTTGGATGCCTCTTGTGCTTCCCTTGTCCATGCATCCCTTGCAAGAAACATCTTAGACAAGAAGAACATCACAAAAATATTGCCTTCTCCTGTTTGATGATGAACAATGATCATAAAAAGGGCAGTAGGCAGGATTAGATAAGGTGTAAATATGCGATTTAACAAAGGTGGATATGATAATGGGAGCCTAGTGGGCACTTTCTTATGTATTAAATTGTTTGGTGAGGACAATAAAAAAATAAAAATATGTGAAGTCCATTGGTTGCCTGAAATTGTGAGTTTTCAATTATGACCTACAATGTTTTTTATCTTGTCGTAGACCCACGTGTCAAACTTATTTGGTTTTCACGAGGGATTTATCGATTTGTGCCCTCTAACAAAAACATGATTGTCCTCCATACGCATGATTTTGGGCTGTTTGTATCATGAAAAGGACGAGTTCTAGCAAACTTACAATGAGGTCGTAGTCGATATTTTAGTTAATTTCCACGGCAAACGCCCTTTCTGAAGTGTCAATTAGAACAAATTTGTAGACCAGAGTGTATCGATGGTAAAGAGGAATAGAAATAAAATTAGCATACTTGTTTGGTACTGAAATTTATATCCGCTGACCAGTTTTTGATGATCAGCAATTTTGAGGATTTATAGAGTTGTTTGGGACGTTCCAAATTCAAGTACACGTCGGTTAACAATTCTCAAGTTCATTCTTTTTTATTCATACTATTCATACCCAATTTATTTTATTTCCTCTCTCTTTATCTCAAGTTTATTCACATTTTTCCACCGTCCAGTGTTAACCAGTTCTCAACAAATTTATTATCAACGATAGTAATATTCAATTTCACGCAGTTTATATAAAAAATATATAAGGAAATTTGTCAATTCCTTTCCCCTCAGTTGTTCTTAACCTTGACTAACTCGTGGATTCTAGAAGTTCTTTCAATGAGAAACTTAGTTTAATGGGATGATACATTATCATTATTCTACTCAAAAGATATCAAGCATCATTGATCCTCATCATGCTAGATCAGAGGAAGTAAACGTCTCCATGTATATTTATTGGTCTTAATAAAATGTATAGTTGAGTGCGTTTCAAGTTTATTGGACAGTTCGCCATTGACTTTTGACATTTGAATGAATTAAATGGTATCATCATATTAGAAGATTATTATCCGGGGTACTGAATCAAATATTGTACCCACTGTGTACCTTTTTTATATTGAATTAGTTTGATAGGGCAAAAAGAGTCCAGCGAAACAATTCTTCAACTGAGATAACCTGAGTCAGATTAACTATTGAAATATTTTCCATCCCCAACTAAGATCTTTTTCCCGCCAAGAAACCAAGGCAATTCTGCTGACGTTCATTACAATGGTTTCACTTGGTGAAAATTAAATTAACTTGCAAATTTGGAATCTACGTTGTATGTACATGATTTAGTATGTTTATTTTTCCGAATCTAATTTAAGGTGAATAAAAAACTTGATGCATAAAGTTTGTGGCTTAAACTTGAATTTCCAAAAGGTGGGGACCATTTTGAAAGTAGTCCGCAGTGGAGTTTTAGTGTAACTTATTGAATATGTTTGGAAAGAATTTTCACGTTATAAGAAAAAAATTTATTGTTAGCTAGCAACCAAAGTAGCCACATAAAAAAAAAATTTGAACCTAGTGCGAAGATGATGTGTCCCACATGTACGCCATGCACACGCACACATGTTTATGTGCATGGTGCATGGGTCACTTGTGGCGCTTGGGCGACTTAATATGCACTTGGCACTTTGCAAAGACTCAGACGTGCAGAGGTGCAATGCCCAGGCTCAGCCAAATTTTCCACTACAGAGTCACGAGCAAACTGAGGAACTATCCAGAAGCTTCCAAATGGGGAACCTAGAGAGCACACAGCCTCATAGCCAAAATGGTTTGTCTCCTTATAGTTGCTCATAGCCCTTCAAATTTGAAATAATTGCTCAAGAATTCATTAGCAATAATTTTTTTCTCTCTAATGAATGTTCTGAGTGTTTTGTGATTTGCCAAGGCTTTGAGCATTATTGTGCTATGAACTTGAAATAATAATTATTGCATCTTGGGACAATTGCTATAGTCCATAAGTATTGAAATATACAAGACCTTAAAGAAATTTTGGAATTTACTAGAGAAGAAATACAAGATGGAAGATGTTGAGACGAAGAAAATTATCACTCAGAGATTTTTAAATTCAAAATGGTGAATTCTGAGAAGGCCATAGACTAGGTACAAGAGTTGTAATAGATTCTATATGAGATTCAAGACTAAGGGATGCAACTAATTAAGTCTTTCTAAGTGGCAACAATGATAAAAAAGCTACCACCCTTATGAAAGGATTTCATGAACTACCTCAAGTATAAGAGGATGGATATAGGGCTCAAGTACCTGATCGTGAGACTAGATATATGGAAATAAGAGATGAAGTGATGAGCGGTAAGACTAACTCTTAAGCTAACGCTCATCTCACTCAAAGTGGTACCAACAATAAGAGGAAGATATATGGAAATAAGTAGGAGAATCAAGAGTCCTAGAAGAAGAATGTAAAAAAATCAAGGACAATTGCTATAACTATGAGAAATCTGATCTCATGGCAAATGATTATCGTCTTGTAAAGAAGGATAATCACGAGAGAGCTAATTTGACCTATGATCTATTTGAGTTAGATCTATCCACTGTAGTATTTGAAGACAATTTGGTGGATAACCCAAGAGAGTAGTTCATCAACAAAGGGGTGACCTAACACATTTACTTTGATAAAGATTTATTCTCATCCTATACCCTAATTACTGGATGAAAGCAATTTATGAGTAACTTTACAATTTTCAAGATAGTTTAGGTAAGGTCACCCTAAACCTGACCTCAAAAAAAATACTAAGCCTTTAAGATGTGCTGGATACCTTAAACATCTACAATAATCTAATATATGGTTCTTCAATAAGCAAAGTTAAGCTTAAACTAGTTTTTGAGATTGATAAATTTGTAATAACTAGAGCATGTCAATTGATATGAAAGCTCTACCTAGAAAAGATCCTTTTTAAGATGAATATAATAACTATAAAATGTGCCTTTAATAATAATAATAAAGTTGCTAATTCTTCTTATTTGACTAAGTATTATAATTTTTGGTATTGATAAATTATGACACATAAATTTAAACTCGCTAAGAAAGTTAGCACGTTTAAATTTATTATCCAATCTAGAGTTTAACCTAACTAATAAATATAATGTATTTGTAGAGGTATAAATGGCCAAAGAAGATTTTTATTTAGTAGAAAAAAAATTACACATTTAGAGTTAATTCATACACATATTCGTGGTATAAAATATGTGCAAACTAAATGTGAAACAAATATTTCATCATATTTAAAGATTACATAAGATAGTGCTATGTATATATTTGTAGAGGAAAGGGCAAAATTTTAGAAACATTCCAAAGATATAAGAATGAGGTCAAGAATCAATTTGGTGATAAAATCAAAATGATAAAGAAAGAATATGTAGCTCAATTTGAGGAATTCTACTATTAAAATGGTGTTACTCATTAGAAAAATGCTTCATACTTATGTCAACCAAATGGTATGACTAAATGCAAGAATTTAACTCTTAAGGAGATGATGAATAATATGTTGATCAATTTGGGCTTACCTTAGAATATGTGGGAGAAGTAGTACTCTCAGCTAACCATATTATAGAAAAGTCACTAAATAAGAAAAGTTGTAAAACCTTATATGAAATATAAAAAGGGAGAAAGACTTCCTACAGATACCTTAAAGTGTGGGGATATCTAACTAGTGTCAAAGTACTTAAGCCAAAATAGGTAAGAACAATATCTAAAACCATTGATTCCATCTTTATCAAATATACACATAATAGTAGTGCATATGGAAATCTAATGCACAAAACTAACAACCTTGAAATAAATGAAGGAATGGTCATAGAATTAAGAAATTCAATATTCTTTGAGAGTACCTTTCCTAATAAAGAAATAAAAGAAGTAAGTAATAAAAAGAGGACTTACAAGACTCCCCATGGCTTAAATCAAGATGATAAAGAACTTAGCCACGGCAAAAGAACAAAGGTAGATAAGTTCTTATGGTTATTTTTTGACATGCATAATTGAAAATAAACCTAGGCTAATCTTCGGGGTATTGTTTAGTTCAGATAATATTCTCAAGAAAGAAGCTATCAATAGTGAAATATAGTTCATCATGCAAAACCACACGCAAAAAATTGTGGATCTCTTACTAGATTACAAACCTTAAAGTTGCAACTGGATCCTTAAATGAAAATATAAAACAAATCAATCAAAATGTATAAAGCTGAGTTGGTAGCAAAATGATTCAATTAAAAGGAATGATATAATTTCTTTGAGATATATTCATCGATCATAAGAATTGTATTTACTAAAGTGATAATGTCACAACCGAACTAAGGTCAGTGATCAGTGCTAGACTCTAATAATATATCAAAGACATAATATAAGTCTAGCAGGTCTTAAACCTTGATGTGAACACGTCCTCTATGGAGCTACAAGACACACAACTAGTTTGATTTCCACTTGGACCAATCACAAAAGCAAGAGCAAAGATGTTTCAAGCTGAGCTCAACGGATTATTTCAAGGAATATAGACTATAACCAGTTCATTGTGCAAGCCCGTGGATGCCCAATGAGCCTATGCAAAGCCCATGCACGTGATTGAAGCTATTTTGGATGCATAGCATACGCTATGGTCCTTTTCAGACTTTGATTAGGAAATTATATTCTTTAGGAATAAGACATGTGTTTTTAGACTTCTTAAAGGCGTAGAATTCTTTATTGTTTAGTTTTACTATTCCAGCCAAGCTTCCTACTTTTTAGGAGTTGTTCCAGCTAAGTTTCCTAATTTTAGGAGTTGTTCTAGCAAAGCATCCTACTTTTTAGGAGTTGTTCTAGTCAGACTTGGTTTTTTTCTTTAGGAATTTTATTTAGGAATTTCGTTTTGCCTAGGTGTTTGTTTGATTAGGAACTTCTTGTACTTTGGAGCTTATTTAAAGAGACTTATTTCAATGAGAAGGACATCACTTTTTGCATAAGAAATTTGTGAGTTTTGATACTCTAGTTGTTCTTGTATGCTGGATTACTTAGCTAGGACATTTGTACTTATCAAAAGGAATTTCTATATCCATTTGTGGCATAATTGTTTCAAGATCAAGGTTCGCATTCTCACTATTGCTACGAGTCAAAGTTAACCAATACTAAGATTCAGTGCAAGGCGCAAAGTGACAGGTCAAGATCAACCATCCTCCTAGAGTAGACGGTCCGAGTTAGTGCGAGTTCCCTACAGAATTCACATCATTTGGTATGAGAGCTTTGTCTCTACTTTAGGCCTTCTATCTTTATGTTTAATGCTTTATTCAGCCTAGCATTCTGATTTGTTTTTGCTATAGTAGTTTGGTACTCAGATTCGTTTTACTCAGATTCATTTTTCTTGGTTATGTAATCGTATAAAAAAGAGATAAAAAAAGAGGAAACGGAAAAACCAAAAAACAAAAGAGGAAACAAAAAGAGAGAAAAGAGAAGGAAAAGAGGAAACAAAACAAGCAAAAAAAATTGAAAGAGAAAAGAAAAAGAGAAAAGAGGAAAGCAAGAAGATAGAAACGAAAGCAAGAGACAAAGCAAGAAGGTAGAAATGAAAGCAAGAAGAAGAAAGAAAAGGACTCGAAAATCTAAAGTGTACGAATGAGTGGAGATGAGTTTGACTTTGATGAGGACATATGAATGTTAGGAGTTTGAGGAATGAATGCCAACTTAGGGAGGCCAGGCAGAGAGGAGATGACAATTTGGGAAGCATCAAGTTAAAAATACCTTCCTTTGCAGGTTATTCTGATCTGGAGACTTATCTTGAATGGGAGAAGAAGATTGAATTTGTGTTTGAATGGACTAAATCCTAAAATTCAAGACAAAGTAGAGCTATAACACTATGTCAAATTGGGAGACATAGTGTATATGGCCAACAAGATAGAGAAAAAGATGAATCCAAAGAAGTTTGACAAGCCACAGGCAGCCAACGTAGAACACAAAACCAAGAGTTCTAGTACCAACTCTCAAAAGAAGGTGGAAACCACTCTTACAAGAAATTGAGATATTAAGTGCTTTAAATGCCAAGGAATGGGTCACATAGTACACCAATGTCCTAACTAGCAAGTTATGGTGCTTGGAGAGAGCAAGGAGGTCGAGACATAAGGAGAAGACTCAGACCATGGAAGAATGCCCTCATTGGAAGACTTATTTGAGGAGGAATTCCAAACTACTCAAGCACTCACTTTGGTGACAAGAAAGGCTTAGAACTTGCAAGTAAAAGAAGAAGATGATGTAGCACAATGAGAGAATATTTTCCATACAAGGTTTTATATCAAGGGCAAGGTGTATAGCTGTCATGACCCGTAACCTAGTAGTCGCGACCAGCACAAGGATTCAACTAAAACTAATATCAATCAAATCCCTGCAAGCCTCATAAATATAAATATTCTATACCATACCTATACAACAACTAAATACACTCACAATCGCACCACTATACATCATCTACAACAAACTCCAAAACTACTATACAACTATCTACATCATCAATTACATCAAAACACACTAGAAATCCACAATATCCAAAATGACATCTTCGTAGGCCTGACCTCAGTAAGCAAGCTTCCATGACTCTACGAAAGTGCTACAAGATCATCAACTAAGGATCTGGAAAATGAATAAGAAGGAATGGTAAGACAAGCTCAGTGAGCAGATAATACGTGTCATGAGGTTAAAGAATGTCAATGGGTTACATTTGGTGTCGTACGTAATAGTAATACATAATAATTATATTTGGTCGTAAAATACATAATACAAAGAACATAAGAGCTATGAGATATAAACCATGAGCCAAGTATTACGTCACAACATAAGGCATAAATGCCACACAAGCATAAATACAACATAAGGCATAAATGCTACACAAGCATAAATACCACATAAACATAAGTCATATTTGCATAGACGCTCGCAAAGAGCAGGACACATAGCATACGCCCCAAAGGCTTAATGCATACCACATGCGGTCCCAAAGATCTCATAAACATAAGGGCAAATGTGAACATCATACAAGGCTTATAACCATATTGAATAATAATAGGAATAATTACGAACCATATCAAGGAATAAGATCGCAAATGAAGGTTTTTCGACGAAGTATGATCAATGACGGGGTAATCAATGGAATAGCTCTAAGAAAGCCAAGCAATATCTTATTCACTTTCCAGTTTTAAAATAACAAGGAATATAGATAGGAAATGAAAATAATGGTTTTGTGAACCCATTATCCACTCACAATCCAGTAACTTCAAGCTCAATTTTGACCTCCTTCCACTACCAATTTGGATAAACTTTTGTCTACCAAGTTGTAGGTCTATGTCTTAGCTTTCTAAAACATATTCACTTGTCCAATTTGGATCAGAAATGAGAAAGTTATGGCCATTATTCCCAAGCAGCTCAAATCTGTCCACTTACCCGAGGCTAATTTTGGAAAAACTTAAAAATGAACTAAGTCTCCAAAGTGAAGGCTTGTCTAAATGCCTTACAACATTCTAACATGCTTAAGCATCACTCTAAAGTTGTGGTGACAACCATTCTCATAAAAGTACTCGCCTAGTGAATCAACCAACGCTAAAGCCGATACACATAAAGTACTTCTATTGTTAACCTCAACTCAACTTAGTTAGTGACACTTAAAAGTTAACGTGGTAGAGGGCTTACAGTAGTGTCATTATTAATGGAGGAAGCTGAGCTTATGTTCTAAGCACTACTATGGTAGAAAAGTTGGGGTCGATCACAAAGAAACACCCTAAACCTTACAAGTTATAGTGGTTGAATGATATTGGAGAAGTACGTGTGGAAGGGCAAGTGCTAGTGGCATTCCAAATTGGCAAATATGAAGATGAAGTGTTCTGTGATGTATTGCCAATGCAAGTTGGTCACCTACTACTCGAAAGGCCATGGCAATTTGATAAGAAGGTTAAACATGATGGTTACACGAACAAGTACTTGTTCATACTCAATCAACGAGTAATCACATTAACGCCCTTAACACCATCACAAGTTTGTGAAGATCAATTGAAGTTAAAAAAAGAGAGTGATGAGAAAAAGAAGAGTAACCAAAAGAAAATAATTGACTAGACAGAAGAAGCCAAAAAAAAGAAAGAAAAAATGACCAATGAAGAGAAAGAGTTTGAGCAAGCAAAAGAAGCTGGAAAAACAGAAATTAAAATGGCCAATGAGAGAAAAACTGAGGGGTGGAAAATGAGTTTTTATGTGGGAGCTAGTGATATCAAGCAACCATGTTTTGAAAAAAGAATCAATGATCATACTTATGTACAAGGAGGTATTTTTAAATACTAACGAGCTTGAACCACACTTGCCTAGTATGGTTGTTTCACTTTTGCAAGACTATGAGGATGTATTCCCTAACAAGCTACCACCAAGATTACCACCTATCTGAGGGATTAAGCACCAAATTGACTTTGTTCTAGGAGATGCCATACCTAATCGCCCTGCATATAGGAGCAAAGTAGAGGAAACAAAAGAACTTGAGCAACAAGTCAACGAGCTATTAGAGAAAGGGTATGTGAGAGAGAGTATAAGTCCTTGTGTAGCACCAGTCCTTCTCGTGCCTAAGAAAGATGGATCATGGAGAATGTGTGTTGATTGTTGAGTAGTCAATAATATAACGGTAAAATATCATCATCCTATTCTTTGTTTAGATGACATGTAAAATGAGCTGCATGGATCAAGCATGTTTTCTAAAATTGACTTGAAGAGTGGTTATTATCAAATTAGAATGAAAGAAGGAGTTGAGTGGAAGATAGTCTTTAAAATGAAATATGGATTATATGAATGGATGGTCATGCCATTTGGTTTGTCTAATGCTCCTGGTACATTTATGCGACTTATGAATCATGTCTTACATCCATTTATTGGCAATTTTGTAGTCATTTATTTTGATGATATACTTATTTATAGCAAAAGCATGGTGGATCACATGGAATATTTGAAATCTGTTCTAAATGCACTTAGAGAGGATCAATTGTTTGCTAACTTGAAGAAGTGCACCTTTTGCATGGAAAAAATTATATTCTTAGGTTTTGTTGTTAATGCTAAAGAAATACAGGTTGATGAAGAGAAGATTCGAGCAATTCAGGACTGGCCAAGTCCTACAAATGTTGCAAATGTCCAAAGTTTCCATGGGCTAGCTAGCTTTTACAGTAGATTTATGAAAGACTTTAGTAACTAATGACTCAGTATTCGTGTCATGGCGCACACCAGACCAGTCAGACTGAACAAAAATAAAAGCTGAGTGGAGGACAAACAAATTCCAAAGAAGTCAAAGGCGGTTTAGGACTTTGAGAAGTCAAAATGTGGATATGTTTGACTTTTTTTTAGATATTTTTAGGTTAGATATTTTAGCTAGGGTTAGTTAGTTAGATATTTTGTTTACTATTTGATTAGTTAGTTAGTATATTAGCTAGTTTTAGTCATTGTGTTAAGTGTGCTTGTTTTGGCCAAGTGTGGCTGAGAGAGAGGCACAAAATAGACCAAACTTGAACTCTCTCTCTCTGTTCTTCGACTTGGAAGGAAAGGAATGAAAGCTTGAAGCTTCTAGCTAAGTTTTCTCTTCTCTTGTTCTTCCTTTTATACATAAATCACCATTATGTTTAAATATATTATGTTTGAGTAGTTATTGTGAGTTGAATGCTTTATTTGCCTTGTTAGTAGCCACTAATTAGAGAGTTAAAATGCTTAGGAACATGTTCTTATCAAGGATCTCCATACCATGTTTCAACTTGCTTGATCAACTTGTTGTTCTACTTAGTCAAATCTTGAGACTTAACGGAGATAGGTTTGATGGAAAGATTGATTTGATGATCAGTGGCTTTGTGATGAGAGAAATCTCCACCTTGCTCTGATTGTGCTTTGAGTGATATGCATAGTTGGTCTATAGCCAAGTTTAGTTGGTTGGTGGGGTCGAAAGAACATATCCGACCCTCTAAGCTTGGTTATGGATCAATTTAAATCCTTCTAGCGCGAAAGTGTAGATTGATTGCTTTTGGAACACTCGTACCATGTCACATGCTTAATAAACTCTCTGAATAACTTGGTTGCTTTGGCTTTTAAAGTATTTAGCTCACTTTTAGCTTTATTGTTCTTGCAAATTTGTTTGTATAACCTTAAACCTTTTATGTTCTTGTTCTTTTGTTTTATGTGTTTGATGTTTAGACTTTAGATCACCAATCTCAACACCAAAACTTCATAATCTGATCCTAGGTAAGTTAGTAAACTTTAGAGTAAGCTCTATACCAATTCCCTGTGGATCGACAACCCTTATTTACTCATTGACTGCATTGGGGCACACCAGCCTTGCTGGCGTACGCCAGGTTATTCATTCATGAGCTTTTTGCTTGCTCCAAGTGCAGTTAGCACATGCCATGCCTCAGGTTAGTTTGGGCTGGCATATGCCAGGCCAACTTAAACGAGCGGATGACCAATCATTTAGCGTAGATTATTAGCAAAAGGGCTTTTCGTATGCTTTAGCAAAAAAAGAAAACTCGTGTGTTTTAAGAAAAAGATATACATTAGCAGAAAGGCCCCAACACACGTGTTAAACATTTCAACAGAATAGACGTAGCAACAAGCTCGCGATTAATTGGCGCTGTTGCCGGGGAACTGGGAGTTAGACTTTCAATTCGGTTTATGAACTCGGATTAGGATTAGTATTATTATTATATTATATTTTTTATTTTTATTTTCATTTTTAGTTAGTTTTTAACCAAGAAAATTGTCTTGATCAATCACGTTACATGAATGCCCTTAACCCGATCATCTAATATATCTCCTTTGGAGATTGAAGTAGAAATAGAACAGTTAGAAAGGTCATTGCATAGAGAGAGACGAGAAATAGCAAAAATGGATCAAAGACAAGAAGGCCAAGAGGACAGAGCACCTGGTCCTCTACCTTCTTTGATTGACCATGGACGACCAACTTACGAAGGAGCATTAACTGGAATCCAATGGCTGGCTGTCGAAGCTAGTCACTTTGAAATTAAGCTAGCCGTGATTCATATGCTCCAAGCTTCGGGTCAGTTCTACGATCTACCTAACGAAGACCCAAATGAGCATTTGGGTAACTTCATGGAATTAGTGGATAATTTTAAGTATCCTGGAGCTTCTGATGATGCTGTTAAGATCAGAATGTTTCCATATATGTTAAGGGATAAGGCCAAACTTTGGTATAAACAACTTAAGGGAACTCCAATAACCACATGGGAGCAATTAGCAAACGCTTTCCTAGATAAATATTTCCCTTACTCTAAGACTAACAAACTCGTTAAGGAGATCACAAACTTCGAACAATATGAAAGAGAGTATTTGAGTGAAACTTAGGAGAGGTTTAAGGAATTGCAATGGAAAAGCCCGTACCATGGTTTGTCTGAGGAGTCTTTACTTAAGACTTTTTATTTTAGCCTTTTGCCCTCGACGATGGGAACAGTTGATTCAGCCTCTAATAGAAATTTCCTGAGAAAGGAAAGGGCTGAAGCGTACCATATTCTGGAAGAGCTGACAACAACAAACAGGATAATTACAAACAAAAGGAAAAAACAACCCGTTAGAGAATTAAAGGAGGTTACCGAACGAAGTGAAAGAAGAGGGATAATTGATTTAGATTCTTCCACGTCTTTTTAAGCAGAATTAGACTTGATGGCTAAGCAGTTGCGTGATTTGACTTTAAACAAAGTTGATGTCGTTGCTATCGTGGAAAGAAAGAAACAACAAAGACAGTATGGCTATCGTCCCTGATAAACGATTGCCTTTACGTGTCTCACAACAAGGACCTCCACCTGGTTTTCAACCACTCAGGTTTTTAGGAGAAAGAATGTTGGCACTTGATGAGTGTCAAAAACACTCATTACTTATGGATATTTTAGTGCATGTTTAGCGTTTTTATTCATTGTATTTACGAGTTTTTCTTTGTTTATGTCTTGTATATGTACATTTTGTACTTTTGTCGTGTTTGTTCATTTCTTATATTTTTTTGTTTTTTTAGGAGCTTTACGGACAATTATCTAAGGAGGCACGACCAAGACCTCGAGGAAGCAAGCAAGATGGACTCGACAAGGCAAAATGTTGCAAAAAATGGTTTAAACCGTAACTACCCGTGACGCCTTGACCTCTTGCTACTCAAAAATTCATAACTTTCCCGTCCGATGTTGGATTGAGGCGCCGTTAGCGGCATTGGAATGAAGACATCCGTATCTACAACATATCAAAAGGGCGTCTTCTAATTCTTTGTACAAAGGGTAAACTACTTGATCCAATATCATGGGCCGAATCTGTCCGAGTGGACCAAATTTGAAGGCTTGTTTCGGGCCCAAGATGGCCTTTTTGGCCCAAATTCGTGGCTGCCAACTTGGATGAGGATGGATGGAATCTGAGTGGGAAACATTGAGATATTTTCTTGCCTAACTTTCCTTGACTTTTGTTATACTTTGGCTAATGGCAAACATCTTTTGGAAAAGTTGTTAGACTTAGTTGCCAAAACATTTATCTCTCATTAATGCTTTGTGATTTTTGGCTTGTAATGAAATTATTGAATAAATGAGAGAGGGAGGCAGCCAAGGAGAAAAAAAACCACTCACGTACCAAACCAAAAGAAAAGAAAGAGAAGAAAGAAGGAGAAGAAGAGAAGGAGGAGAAGAAAAAGAAGAACCAAGCTTATGCTTGGAATTTGTAACTCTTTCTTACCTTTTCATTTCTAGAATTTCCTTGCTTATTATGTAAATTAAATGTATGATAAGTGTGTTAATGTATTAAGTATGTTTATGTTCAATTTTTGTTCAAGTATGTGTGAGTAGTAAGTTTTGTGGTGTGATGCCTTGATCCTTAAGTAAGCTTGTGGTTAAATGGTTAAAAATGAAATGGATCATGTACTTGTTAAAGGACTTAATGCTTGTTCTAATTTGATCACCTAGAAACATGATTAAAATCAAGTCTTGAGACCGAAAGGAGATAGACTTGATCGAAAGTTTAACTTGTTGATCCGTTGCCTCGTGAAATGAAAATCTCACTTGGTGATTGGTTATTCAAAAGGGTGATGTTTATAGTTGTTGCTTTGTGAGGATTTTGTGACTTGTGGGGGCGAAAGCACATCGAGTTTACTAGATCTTAGGTAAGTGTCAATTTAGACTTATCTAGCACGAAAGTGTAGATGAGTTGCCTTGAAACACCTGGATCGTGACACGTACCTAATAAACCATTGAACCACCTAGCTTGTTTAAGTATATGGTATCATACCACTTTTGTCTATCTTAATATATCTTGTGTTCTTGTGTTTTGTTGTGAGTTTGCATGATTTAAATTGAGCTTGTTATTATTTTATGCATGTTAGTTTGTTAAGCCACCTAAACCAAACCAAAGAAACCAAAGACATAAAATTCCTAAATCTAAGTAAGTAAGCCGAGTAAGGCGCAACCTCATTCCTCGTGGATCGACAACCCTACTTCATAAAACTATATTGCAACGGTAGAAGTGTCACGACTTCTACTCCAAATCAATTGGCGCCGTTGCCGGGGAACTGAGTTTCG
Organism: Hypericum perforatum; assembly: GCA_012979155.1. Classification (NCBI taxonomy): domain Eukaryota; kingdom Viridiplantae; phylum Streptophyta; class Magnoliopsida; order Malpighiales; family Hypericaceae; genus Hypericum; species Hypericum perforatum. Next base: position 21,813 of record SOPF01026989.1, on the reverse strand, counting down.
AAGCTAAAGCTTAGCTTACGAACTTGAGTTAGGAGTTTTTAGCTACTGCCATGTTCTGATTTGAATTGTTTGGCCACGTTAGAGTCCGAATTTGTAAAACTAAGTCATGGTGGAATTGAGGGCTTTTGTGTCTTCTTTCCAACGCTGCTGAGTTTGCTCATTTTCGACTTAAGACAAAGAAGTTATCGCATTTACAAGTCACAAAGGTCAAATCTGACGAGTCTTGCGAAAAACGTCCACGAAAAAGTTTGGCCAGCTCGCATATTTTTTTTTGGAGGTCTTTAATTCCGAATTTCTTGAAACAAGTCAAGGTGAAGTTGTAGCTTGGGAAGTCTTCTTTCCAACGCTGCTGACCTCATCTATTTTGGAGTTTGGACAAAAAAGATATCGTATTTTGAAGTTGTACATACAAAATACGATTTTTGGACGAGTCTTGCCAAAACGTAGAATACGATTAGCCTCGTATTTTTCACTATTTGAATAGTGAAAATACAATCTAGGAAAAATTTCCTTAGTCAAAGTTTTAGCATTGGAAGTCTTCTTTCATTTGCCGCTGATCTTGTCTAAATAGGAGATCGGAAGAAAAAAGTTATAAATTTTCTAAGTTGCATGCCCAAAACGCGCTCAACCACCAATTTCCCTTTGGAAAGTGAAGTGGACATAGCACTCTTGGAAAGGACATTGCGACAAGAAAAGTTTCAACAAGCGAGGCTAAATCAAGAAAGACATCAACAAGAGAGGATGAATTCACAAGAAGAACTGCAAGTGGAGGCATAAGGAGCTGTTGGTGCTCCACCACCGCAACAACCTTTAATGGACTACGGTAAACCAACCTTAGGGGGGCACTTACCGGAGTGCGAAGACAAGAAGTGGATGCTAATGAATTTGAACTTAAGCCATCCGTCATACAAATGTTACAAAATTTCTTTCAATTTTATGGTTTACCCAATGAAGATCCAAATGACCACCTTGGGAACTTCATGGAGTTAGCCGATAATTTCAAGTATAGAGGAATATCTGACGATGCCCTAAAGTTAAGGATGTTTCCTTTTACTTTAAGGGATAGGGCTAAGCTTTGGTATAAGCAATTAAAGGGAACTCCCATAACTACTTGAGAGGAATTAGCTAATGCTTTCTTGGAAGAGTATTTCCCATACACAAAGACTAGCAAACTCGTAAAAGAAATTCTAAATTTCCAACAATTTGAAGGCGAGTCTTTGAGTGAAGCTTGGGGAAGGTTCAAAGAATTACAACGAAGTTGCCCACACCACAACTTGACAGAAGAATGTTTGCTAAAAACTTTCTACTTTAGCGTAGGATCAACAACAATGGGAATAGTTGACGCTGCCTCAAATGGAAATTTCCTGAGAAAAGGTAGGGAAGAAGCCCTCTTTATCTTAGAGGAATTGGCAGTAACAAACCGGTTAAGGGCTACTAAGAGAAAGAAGCAACCTATGAGGGAGGTTAGAGAGCTTAGAGAGCCACAGGAGCACAGGGGGATGCTTGAGCTAGATAGTCAATCATCTTTTCAAGCTCAGTTGGATGCAATGGCAAAGCAAATGCGTGAAATGAAATTAAACAAAATCGATGCCATGGCAATACAACAAAGCTGTGAAGCTTGTGGAAATATTGGCCATGACTTTAGTCAATGTGCAATGCTAAACCAACCTAGGGAGCAAGCTAATTTTATCAGTGGGCAAGGGCAAGGAGCAAACCGGATGAGGAACAACCCCTATTCATCAACTTACAATCCAGGGTGGAGAAATCACCCTAACTTCTCATGGAAAAGAGAAAATAATGAAAATAACTTAGCTATTATTGCTGACAAAGGACTTCCTTTACGGGCCCCATAACAAGGACCACCTCCTGGTTTTCAACCACGAGGTTACTTAGGGGAAAGATTGGAGGCGATTGAAGAGAGGTTCACCAAAATTGAGAAGTTCATTCAAGAAAGTGGAGGATCTTCGATCCACCAAAGTCAAATTTTGGCAGCCTTAGCTAGTCAAGAAGCTAGGCAGAATAACTTAGAGCAATTCCTAAAGGGGCAAGCTACTACAATGCGTAACGTAGAAGTACAACTAGGAGAACTTGCAAAGGCAAATGCTACTAGAGCATCAGGCTCTCTTCCCAGTTCTACGGAGGAAAACCCTAGAGGTAATGTCAATGCTATCTTCTTGAGGAGTGGCAAGGAATTGGCTCCCAAAGTTGTTAAAGACAAGGCTAAGGAAAATGAGAAGGAGATTCCCACCAAAGACAAGGAGGAAAAAGTTGTGGAAAAAGAAAAGAGTCCACACATTGAAATAAATATGGCGGAGGAAGAAGTTTATAAACCACCACAACTAATGATTCCTGTTCTTCCATTTCCAAATAGGGTAAAGAAGAAGTCAGGGATGGATGAAAAGTTTCTCCGTTTCATGGAAAAATGAAGAACGTTCAGATTAGTGTCTCTTTTCTTGAGATGCTAGACCAAGTGCCACACTATACTAAGTTTCTAAAGGAACTTGTCACAAAGAAGAGGAAGTGGGATGATGGAGAGACTATTGCCCTCACGGCCAATTGTAGCTCCCTACTCTCTAAAGATCTTCCGACAAAACTTAAAGATCCTGGGAGTTTTACTATTCCCATCTTCATTGGTGACATTGAGTTTCCTAGCTGTTTATGTGATTTAGGTGCAAGTATCAACTTGATGCCTTTATCTATATTTAGGGAACTTGGTTTGTGTGAAGTTAAACCAACCACTATGCTTCTGCAGTTGGCAGACCAAACAATCAAGAAACCTTTCGGTGTAGTTGAGGATGTCCTGGTTAAGATTAATAAGTTCATCTTTCCAGTTGACTTTGTTGTGCTGGATTTTCCAGAGGACAAGAAATGTCCATTGATTTTAGGCAGACCATTCCTCAACACAGCACACACATTGGTAGATGTGCATAATGGAAGATTGGTTCTACGAATTGGAGAAGATGAGGTTGAGTTTAAAATGAGCAATTTGATGCGTCATCCTCAAGAGGAGGGGACGTGCATGAAGATTGACGTTATCGAAGATTGTATCCTTGAGTTCTGTAAGGAGAACGTCTCAAAAATCGAGGATACGGAGGAAATTCATGTAGAAGATGATGAACTTGATGAAGTCAAAGAGGAGAAAGTTGACAATAACGGTCTACTTGAGGAGTTGGAAATACATTTGAAATATAAAACTCCACCCTCAATAGTGAAAGCTCCATTTTTAGAGTTAAAAGAGCTACCCTCGCATCTAAGATATGCTTTCTTAATAGATGGAGGGAGATTACCGATCATAATTTCAAACAAACTCTCCAAAGATGAAGAGGATAAAGTGCTCGCAATAGTAAACAAACGGATAAAAGCCATTGCTTAGCAAATATCTGACATCAAGGGTATAAGCCCTGAAATTGTGATGCATCATATCCACATGGAGGAAGGAGCAAGGCCGAGGGTAGACCAGCAAAGAAGATTGAATCCTAACATGAAGGAGGTTGTGAAGAAGGAGGTGATCAAACTCATAGAAGCCAAAATAATTTATCCAATCTCTCATAGTGAGTGGGTAAGCCCGATTCATTGTATTCCAAAGAAAGGGGAAATGACAGTGATAATCAATGATGAGGGTGAGCTCATTCCAACATGGACTGTTATCGGATGGAGGGTGTGCGTTGATTATCTGAAATTAAATGACGCCACTAGGAAAGATCATTTTCCTCTTCCTTTCATTGATCAAATGTTAGAAAGGATAGCGGGGTATTCTTACTATTGCTTTCTAGATGGGTACTCAGAGTACAACCAGATTGCAATTTATCCCAGAGACCAAGAGAAGACATCATTCACATGCCCTTTTGGTATTTTTGCATATCGCTGAATGCCTTTTGGATTATGTTGTGCACCAGCAACGTTTCAACGTTGCATGGAAGCTATCTTCTGGGAAATGAATGAGAAAATCATGGAGGTTTTCATGGATGACTTTTCTATTTTCGGAAACTCATTTGATCACTATTTGGACAACCTAGATAAGGTTTTGGAGAGATGCGAGGAAAAGAATCTTGTGCTCAACTGGGAGAAATGCCATTTTATGGTAGATGAAGGAATAGTTCTTAGGCACAAGATCTCTAAAGTTGGAATAGAAGTTGATAGAGCCAAGACTGAGGTGATAAAGAAAATGATAGCACCAACCACAGTGAGAGGAATTAGAGCCTTTCTAGGTCATGCTGGATTTTATCAAAGATTCATTAAGAATTTTTCTCTAATTGCAAAGCCTTTGACTAACCTATTGATGAAGGACATACCCTTCAATTTTGATGAGCAATGCCTGCAAGCATTCAATGCTCTCAAAAAGGCTCTTATCACAGCTCCGGTAATTTCATCACCGGATTGGAAGCTTCCATTTGAGTTGATGTTCGATGCAAGTGATCTTGCTCTAGGTTGTGTTCTGGGACAGAAAAAAGAGGGAAAGCTACATGTCATCTACTATGCTAGTAGAGTATTGGCAGGGGCTCAACTCAATTGTACAACTACGGAGAAAGAGATGCTTGCAGTAGTATACGCATGTGATAAATTTAGGCCGTACTTGCTAGGATCAAAAGTGATAGTGTATACTGACCATGCTGCTTTGAAGTACTTCTTCTCAAAGCAAGATGCAAGACCTCGCTTGATGCACTGGATTTTGTTACTCCAGGAATTCAATTTGTCCATCAAGGACAAGAAAGGAGCGGAGAATGTTGTAGCTGACCATCTTTCTCGTTTAGAGAAAAGTGATGGTGTGGAAGTGAATGGAAAAATTCAGGAAGAGTTTCCAGATGAAACTCTAATGATACTAAATAGAGTACACGAACCATAGTACGCTGATTTTGCCAACTTTTTAGTTGGAGGAATCATTCCTAATGACTTGAGTTATTCCCAAAGAAAGAAATTTTTAAGGGATGTTCGAATGTTTATTTGGGATGATCCATATCTATTTAAGAGGTGTAGTGATGGGGTGCTAAGGCGGTGCATTGTAGAATGGGAAGTAGCAAACGTTTTAAAGCAATGCCATAACACTCCATACTCGGGTCATTATGGAGCATCTAGGACTGCTTCAAGGGTTTTTGAGTGCAGATTTTATTGGTCTTACATCTTTAAGGACGCACGTACCTATGTTGAGCAGTGTGATCACTGCCAGAGAACAGGCAACATCTCCAAGAGGAATGAGATGCCTTTATCTGGAATTTTGGAGATAGAACTCTTTGATGTGTGGGGTTTGGATTTTATGGGACCATTTCCGACATCATACGGCAATAAGTATATCTTGGTTGGAGTAGACTATATTTCAAAGTGGGTAGAAGCTCTAGCGTCACCAACAAATGATGCAATCTGCTTTCTAAAGAAACTCTTTGCAAGATTTGGAGTACCAAGAGCAATTATCAACGATGGAGGATCACACTTTTGTAACAAACCATTTGAGATTCTACTAAAAAGATATGGGGTGACGCACAAGGTAGCAACACCTTATCATCCCCAAACAAGTGGACAAGTGGAGCTCACCAATCAAGAGCTCAAGAAAATCTTGGAAAAGACAGTCAGAACTGCAAGAAAGGATTGGTCAAACAAGCTCGACGATGCCTTATGGGCATACCATACGACATTTCGAACTCCAATTGGAATGTCACCTTATCGGTTAGTTTATGGCAAAGCGTGCCATCTTTCTGTAGAACTTGAGCATCGTTCATTTTAGGCCATCAAAGCCCTTAACTATGATTATAAAAAGGCAGGGGAACGAAGAATTCTCCAACTCTCTGAGTTGGAAGAAATTCAGGACCTGGCATTCGAGAGCTCAAGACTCTACAAGGAACGGACCAAAAAGAGACATGATGCCCACATTATTCAAAAAGATTTCAAAAAAGGCCAACATGTTCTTCTCTACAACTCCCGGCTGAGACTCTTCCCTGGGAAGCTCAAATCCAAGTGGAGCGGCCCTTACTTGATTGTTAAGGTATTTCCTTTTAGGGCACTAGATTTGCAAGATAGCATGGGAAAGGTCTTTAAAGTCAATGGACAAAGATGCAAGATTTACATGGGAGGAAGTGTTATTAACCGAGATGTAGAGATGCAATCAATTAATGAACCATCTAGTACTTGACTAAAAAGAAGAATAGTCAAGCTGACGACTATAAATTAGCATGTATGTAAATATGTTTTTCTCAAAGTACTTTTGTTTCGTAAGTTTCTTAGTTAAGAAAAATCTTCCACAAGACATTTGTCTCATCATTCTCCGTCGAGCACTTGAGACCTTGAGAATGGAGAGACGTGAAGAAATCAGAAATACAGTTGCAAGAATTATACATGGACGAAGAATTGACCTGTTTGTGTCCAAAATGCAAAAACTTAGAGCGCGACGGAGACTGTAGCAAGAATAACACTAACTCCCAAATTGAGCATACCGTGGTACTACCTAGTGACCCCAATAGGCTTAGAGTCGAAAAGGTTGCGAGGAAAGGTAGTTTGTCATGATGTTCCAATTATGAGCTGTGCCTATTGCAAAGGTCAGATTTAAATCTGTAAATATACTTGTCCTCTTTTACCTGCAGAGAATAAAGAACAGGATGTTTTGTGCTAAGTATATGTATTTAGTTAGAGTCTTAGTCTCTAGGAAAATCCCAATAGATGTTTGCCTGATCATTCTGAAAACTGCGAAAGAAATACTGAAAATTGAGCGACGAGATGAGAACTTTGCAAAGCATTCAAGAGGAACATCAATGAGTGCGTATAAAAGAAGGATGGCGAAACTTGGATTCTACCATAAGTGTGGCAAGTTGGAACACGACGGTGTTTGTAGTAAAAATAGTACCATATCGCAAACTGAGCAAACTTTCCTGTTACGTCAAGACCCCGTTAGGCTTAGAGCCAAAAAGGTTGCGAGGCGAGGTAGTTCGTCTTGGTACGCGATTGAAGAACTATGTGAGCAGCGGATATCGAAGTTGCATCTTTGATGGTGATTGCATTTGGTATAGTACTATACGCCAATCAAGCGACCGTGCTATTATATCATGACCCCACTAGGCTTAGTGCCAAACAGGTTACGATAACTGACAATCCATCAAAGATATGACCCATCAGAATGGGGCGTCTAGTTTTCAAGCTTTCCAGGAATGCAGCGTAAATAAAAGCAAAAAAAAACACAAAAAAATTAGATTAGATTATTATATGTTAGTTTATATTATAAGTGTGTAGTTTTTATGTATATAATATATGTATAGTACACCGTATGTAGACGGCATACCAAGAACTGTTCATTCACGAAGAACAATGGCGCACGCCATATCAGCTAGTGTACGCCATACCACTTGGCACACGCCAGGTAGGGCAGATTCCGAACCTATAAATTCTAAGATCGCCGCATTTTGCCATAACCTCCAAGAACAAGCCACATTTTGCCAAATACATTTCCCCCCCATATCCAAAATTTTCAATCAAACATCACGAGCTTGAGCCTCTTCAACCTCTGACGAACAAACGGCCGAAACAACTTCGACAATGGTGGATAAAGCAAGAGCAAACCGCACCTTTTACGAAGAAAGTGATAGGGAAATCCTTTTTCTTTTTGGTTTAATCGTACTTTTTTGGGTTCTTTTTATATATTTTGCTTTAAATGTTGTTCTGTAGATTGTCATTGCCACTTTCAATGTTGTTAAAATAAAAATCTATGTTCTCGTGTGTTTGTTTACTCGTTTGTGTGAAGTATGTGCATACGACCAATCGAAATGGTGATTTCCCTATGTATTGGCGCACGCTAACAGTTATCGACGCATGCCAATTATGCCCGATAGGAAAACTTGGCGCACCCCAGAAAATAGTGGCATGCGACATAAGTGGAAAACGGAAAACTTGGCGTATGCCAGGTATGTCTGGCGTACGCCAGGTAGGTCAGAAAGGAGGGGTATAAGTTCGGCAGTGGCCGATTTTATCTCATACTTCACCATCATAAGAATTCTCAAAACCAAAATCTAGATCTACTCTTGCCCAAGCATCCTGGATACATTGCCCACATTACCCAACTCCTGAAACATGATCTACGATGTTAGGAGCTGATGGATCTAGCCGAGTAAGCAGGACGAATACAGGGAAGCGCGTGGGGACTCCTACACCATCAGGGTCAGATTCTTCATCGGATAGACCCAGAGACATCCGCCACCGCTACAATGCTCCCTTCGCAATCTTCAACGATTGGGAGGGAGAGAGGTACCAAAGATTTTCTCACCTCACTACTGTTAGTCATTTTAAAATTAATTGGAATGAGATGAGAATTTTAGGGGTAGTGGATGAGTTGGATGAGGCTTTTAATAAGATGGGGTGGGGGTACTTTAAGGATAGAACCATTTTGGCTAGACAGGAGTTAGCAATGGAGTTCTACTGCACTCTGCAGGTTCAGGCAAATAGGCGTTCATTTACTGCACGAGTTTTTGATACTGATCTTGAGATGGATGAAGCTCAATTTATTGACCTGTTTGAACTTATAAGTGGTGGTGGAGCTTTAGATTTTGAACCAACTAGGTTAGCCCATCAGGCATGGCATGAGATTACTAGTTTCGCTCAATACGAGTCGGGGAAGGCGCCTAATGCGCTGATTAGAGAACCATACTTAGGTATCCTCATCGCTTTATGACCCTGACCTTCTGTGGTCAATGTGAAGAGTCTAAGGTTTTTTGATCTCAACTATATGCCATCGACTGTCTCCGCCATGATGTTAGGTTTAGCACTTATGCTATGGTGGTTGACTGCTTTGCACGTTCTATTAGCGATAGGGAACCTAGGCATCTATACTTAGGTCATATCATTTCTCGCATTGCACGTCACCATTTTCCTGCGAGATTTTCAGAGCATACAGGGTCATATATGGAGCCAGTGGATCTTGACATCGACAAGCTCAACTACAGCAGGCTGATCAAGAAGACGATGACAAGAAATGGCGTGGAGATAGTACGGTACAAGCCGTGGGAGGAGCGCCAGGCGGTCTTAGCTACCCTTACCAGATTAGGCATTTCAATACCGGCACAAGAACCTAACACTCAGGAGCAGGAGGAGGAAGAGCATCATGACAAGGCTGGACCCAGCCATCAGTCTTCACGCCCATAGGTAGATCTTCATGACCAGTTTGCTGCGATGCAGTTGCAGCTGCAGGGCTACAGAGACCAGCTTCAGGAATATGGCGTCTAGCTTCAGCATGTGATGTCATCTACTGCTCGTATTGAGGAGCACCAGAGAGTGCAGATAGAGGAGCAACACGCATTCTACGCTGAGCAGCGAGCATTTATGGAGCAGCAGAGGGAGCAAGAGGCATGGATGCGACAATGGGCTGAAAACTTCGGTACTGGTTTCACTTTAGCACCACATTCTCCACCGTAGCCTCTAGCACAGGATTGACAAGGAGCTCCTAATTCCTTAATCTTTTTATTTATTTTACTTTATTTGCTCTTTGGTGTTTTAGATTTATCATGTGTGTTTGTTTGCTTATCTTTGTTTTAGCTTACTTGCATGTTTGTTTTTTTATTTTTGTGTGATATTTGTGTTTTTGTATGCATGTTTTAGACACCTTGAGGACAATATGTCATTCAAGTGTGGGGGAGGGTTCCTTCTAGGAATCTTCCTTTCTTAGGTTGTTTAGAGTGTCTATGACATGTAGGTTTAGACTTGGCAAGAATTTTTCAAAAATTTGACCCCCCTAAAAAATTTTCAACTTGTGTTAGAATTTTATTAAACTCTTAGTTATGAGATTTAATTCGAGCACAAAGCCTAGGAATGGGTGGAAACCTCATACTTGGTTGATTAAACGAGTAGTTTCACTATGTAGACTAGACTAGAGGGTTTTTGAGTGTACCTTGTGAGGATTTTAGCCGATGGATGAGACACCAGTCTCTATTTTTCATGAGGTGCATACTAGTGTTAGTTGATCGAGGCATCCTACTAGTAGTTATCGTAGTCTAGGTTGCATGGAAGTTAGTGAGATAACAAGGCATTCTTTGATATTTGAGCCTAGAGCTTTAGAGACAAAATCCCTATTATATCTGTTGTTTAAAACATTTGAGCCTAACCTTTTCTTGATCTTAGATTAGGAAGCTGACTACAAACCTTATATCATCCATCTTCCTTACCTTTGATCATCCAATTTGAGGACTTTTATGTTTGATTGTGTATTGGGATTAGTTGGTAGCTTGGGTTTCATTTGGTTTATTTTTGTTGGGATTTGTATTATGGCCAGATTAGAAGCCAAGTTTTTACCTAGAACGTGCTAAGTATGTATAGTTGTTTTAGTATGAAAAAAAAAGAAAAGAGAAAGTCAAGAAAAAAAAGGATGAAAAGAAAAGAAAAAGAAAAGAAAAAGAATGTGATATTCAATAAGGCATGTTTCTAGGAGAAACTTGGGCTTCTCGGTCTTAGTATATTGGGATATTGGGGAGTGTATGATTATTATATTTGGTGAGAATGTTTTAGAATAGTCGAGTGACTGCCTAGTTCTTGTATTAAGTCCTCGGATTGGGTGGTTTAGCCACTATCCATATATATTTTTTACCTCACCCTAACCTTTATCCCCATTACAAACCAATGAAAAAGCCCCCGATCATTGACAACCACTACAACTTTTAGATAGCGCTGAGTAGGACGTAGGATGCTTTGAGATACTGACCTATATGCGAGTGATAGGAAGTTGACCATACATATTATATGAGTGATACACTTTACTATCCTCGAGAGTTTAACCTTCCAGTGTCTTTTACATAGAGTCAACACTTGTTTAAATAATAAAGTGTCGAGGTGACTACTAGTTTGTAGTGTTTTGTACTTTGAATTGATGAACTAACTAGGTTTATGATGGGATTTTAATAGAAGTTGATGTTTTTTAGGGAAGTTAAGTTTTGATCGAGTTTTGCCAAGTTTTTACGTCATTATGTGTTTCGTGTGTTTTTGTATGATTTCTATTTTGTCTGTGTCCACATTTGAGTTTTGCTTGGGGGCAAGCAAAGATTCAAGTGTGGGGGTGTGATGAGTGTCAAAAACACTCATTACTTATGGATATTTTAGTGCATGTTTAGCGTTTTTATTCATTGTATTTACGAGTTTTTCTTTGTTTCTGTCTTGTATATGTATATTTTGTACTTTTGTCGTGTTTGTTTATTTCTTATGTTTACTTGTTTTTTTAGGAGCTTTACGGACAATTATCTAAGGAGGCACGACCAAGACCTCTAGGAAGCAAGCAAGACGGACTCGACAAGGCAAAATGTTGCAAAAGATGGTTTAAACCGTAGCTACCCGTGGAGGGCGTCAGACTTGACCTCTTGCTACTCTAACTTTCCCGTCCGATGTCGGATTGAGGCGCTGTTAGCGGCATTAGAAAGAAGACATCCGTAGCTACAACATATCAAAAGGGCGTCTTCTAGTTCGTCGTACAAAGGGTAAACTTCTTGATCCAATATCATGGGCCGAATCTATCCGAGTGGACCAAATTTGAAGGCTTGTTTTGGGCCCAAGATGGCCTTCTTGGCCCAAATTCGTGGCTGCCAACTTGGATGAGGATGGATGGAATCTGAGTGGGAAATATTGTGATATTTTCTTGCCTAACTTTCCTTGACTTTTGTTATACTTTGGCTAATGGCAAACATCTTTTGGAAAAGTTGTTAGACTTAGTTGCCAAAACATTTATCTCTCATTAATGCTTTGTGATTTTTGGCTTGTAATGAAATTATTGAATAAATGAGAGAGGGAGGCAGCCAAGGAGAAAAAAAACCACTCACGTACCAAACCAAAAGAAAAGAAAGAGAAGAAAGAAGGAGAAGAAGAGAAGGAGGAGAAGAAAAAGAAGAACCAAGCTTATGCTTGGAATTTGTAACTCTTTCTTACCTTTTCATTTCTAGAATTTCCTTGCTTATTATGTAAATTAAATGTATGATAAGTGTGTTAATGTATTAAGTATGTTTATGTTCAAGTTTTGTTCAAGTATGTGTGAGTAGTAAGTTTTGTGGTGTGATGCCTTGATCCTTAAGTAAGCTTGTGGTTAAATAGTTAAAAATGAAATGGATTATGTACTTGTTAAAGGACTTAATGCTTGTTCTAATTTGATCACCTAGAAACATGATTAAAATCAAGTCTTGAGACCGAAAGGAGATAGACTTGATCGAAAGTTTAACTTGTTGATCCGTTACCTCGTGAGATGAAAATCTCACTTGGTGATTGGTTATTCAAAAGGGTGATGTTTATAGTTGTTGCTTAGTGAGGATTTTGTGACTTATGGGGGCGAAAGTACATCGAGTTTACTAGATCTTAGGTAAGTGTCAATTTAGACTTATCTAGCACGAAAGTGTAGATGAGTTACCTTGAAACACCTGGATCGTGACACGTACCTAATAAACCATCGAACCACCTAGCTTGTTTAAGTATATGGTATCATACCACTTTTGTCTATCTTGATATATCTTGTGTTCTTGTGTTTTGTTGTGAGTTTGCATGATTTAAATTGAGCTTGTTATTATTTTATGCATGTTAGTTTGTTAAGCCACCTAAACCAAACCAAAAAAACCAAAGACATAAAATTCCTAAATCTAAGTAAGTAAGCCGAGTAAGGCGCAACCTCATTCCTCGTGGATTGACAACCCTACTTCATAAAACTATATTGCAACGGTAGAAGTGTCATGACTTCTACTCCAAATCAGCGCTTGAGGAGAGATTTGACAAGGTAGAAAAGTTCATCCAATAAACTGGTGAATCATCTAACAACCAAATTCAAATCTGGAAGGCGTTAGCTGCTCAAGAAGCATGGCAAAATAACTTAGAACAGTTTCTTAAAGGTCAAGCAACTACCATGCGTAACATGGAGGTACAACTTGGGGAAATTGCAAAGACAAATGCACAAAGAGCATCTTGCTCTCTCCCAAGTTCTACCAAAGATAACCCTCGTGGCCAAGTTAATGCCATCTCCTTAAGAAGTGGAAAAGAATTAGCTTCTCAAACAGTCAATCAGAGAGCTAATAAAAACCCGGTGTTGAGTCCAGAAAAAGTTACGGTGGAAGAAATTCAAAAAGACAACCTCCCGCAAGAAGAAGTGGTGGAGGAAGAAGAAGTCTATGTTCCACCGCCACCAATGGTCTCCATTCTTCCTTTTCTAAGAAAAGTAAAGAAAAAATCGGGGATGGATGAAAAATTTCTCCGTTTCATGGAGAAAATGAAAAACGTTCAGATTAGTGTCTCTTTCCTAGAGATGCTAGATCAAGTTCCGCACTATGCCAAGTTTCTAAAGGAACTAGTCACCAAGAAGAGAAAATGGAAGGATGGAGAGACAGTCACCCTTATGGCTGAGTGTAGCTCTTTAATCTCAAAGAATCTTCCAATGAAGTTAAAAGATCTGGGGAGTTTTACAATTCCCTGTTTCATAGGTGAAACCGAGTTTCCTAAATGTCTCTGTGATTTAGGAGCAAGTATCAACTTGATGCCTCTATCTACATTTCAAAAACTAGGCTTGTGTGATGTGAAACCAACTTCTATGCTTCTCCAATTAGCAGACCAAACTATTAAGAAACTATTCGGTATGGTTGAGGATGTCCTGGTGAAGATTGACAAGTTCATCTTCCCGGTTGACTTTGTGGTTCTGGATTTTAACGAGGACTAAAATTGTCCATTAATTTATGGTAGACCATTCCTCAACACCGCACATGCATTGGTGGATGTGCATAATGGTAAATTGTTGCTAAGAATTGGAGACGAGAAGGTTGAGTTTAACATGACAAGTGTTATGCGACATCCGCTTGATGAAGGGATGTGCATGAAAAATGATGTTGTGGAAGACTGTATCATCGATTACTACAAGGAGGAAATCTCTAGGGTTGAAGAACAAAAACTAGAGATGAAAGAAGAGGAGGATATTGAGGAAGAAGTACCAGAGAAAATTGACAAGAAGGGTTTACTCGAGGAGCTCGAAATTCATTTAAGATATAGAACTCCGCCCTCTATAATGAAGGCTCCTTCCTTAGAATTGAAAGAGCTCCCCTCTCATCTAAGATATGCTTTCTTAATAGATGGAGGGAGATTACCGATAATTATATCAAACAAGCTCACTAAGGAGGAAGAAGAGAAAGTGCTCACAGTGGTGAACAAACGGATTAAAGCCATCGCTTGGCAAATATCCGATATCAAGGGGAAAAGCCCAGAAATTGTGATGCACCATATTCACATAGAGGATGGAGCAAGACCTAGAGTAGACCGACAAAGGAGACTTAATCCTAACATGTAAGAAGGAAGTGATAGAACTCTTAGAAGCCGGAATTATCTATCCGATCTCGAATAGCAAGTAGGCTAGCCCTATCCATTGTGTTCCCAAGAAAGGGGGAATGATAGTTGTGATCAACGAGGAAGGGGAACTCATTCCGATAAGAACTGTAACCGGATGGAGGGTGTGTGTCAATTATCGCAAATTGAATGATGCCACACGAAAAGATCACTTTCCTCTTCCATTCATTGATCAAATGTTAGAAAGGATAGCAGGGTATTCTTACTACTGCTTTTTAGACGATTATTCTAGGTACAACCAAATTGCAATATACCCCAGAGATCAAGAGAAGACATCGTTCACATGTCTCTTTGGTATTTTTGCATATCGTAGGATGCCTTTTGGATTATGTTGTGCTCTTGCAACATTCCAACGTTGCATGGAGTCAATATTTTGGGAAATGAACGAGAAGATAATGGAAATCTTCATGGATGACTTCTCTATTTTCGGAGATTCATTTGATCATTGTCTGGACAACCTAGATAAAGTCTTGGAAAGATAGGAGGAAAAGAACCTATGCTCAATTGGGAAAAGTGTCATTTTATGGTAGATAAAGGAATAATCCTTGGGCACAAGATTTCTAGAGCTGGCATGGAAGTAGATAGAGCTAAGACAGAGGCAATAGAAAAGATGGATCTACCAACAACAGTTAAAGGAGTTAGAGCATTTCTGGGTCATGCCGGATTTTATAGAAGGTTTATCAAGAACTTCTCGCTAATCGCTAAGCCTCTAACAAATTTACTGGTAAAGGATGTATCCTTCAACTTTGATGAGCACTGCCTTAAGGCATTCGATGCTCTCAAGAAAGCTCTTATCACAGCTTCCGTGATTTCATCACCGGACTGCAAACTTCCATTCGAATTGATATGCGATGCAAGTGATATCGCTTTGGCTTGTGTGCTCGGACAAAAGAAAGAGGGAAAGCTACATGTCATCTACTATTCTAGTAGAGTATTTGCAGGGGCTCAACTCAATTATACAACCACTGAGAAGGATAATTATACTTGCAGTCATTTATGCATGCGACAAATTCAGACCGTACTTGCTAGGTTCAAAAGTGATAATATACACTACTCATGCAGCTTTGATATATCTTTTCTCAAAGCAAGATGCCAAACCTCGCTTGATGCGCTAAGTTTTGTTACTACAAGAATTTGATTTATCCATTAAGGATAAGAAAGGAGCGGAAAATGTTGTCGCTAATCACCTATCTAGGTTAGAGAAAAGCGACAGAATAGAAATTGAAGGTACAATCCAAGATGAGTTTCCGGATGAAACTCTGATGGCAATGAGTAGATTAGAATCTCTGTGGTATGCTGATTATGCCAACTTTTTAGTTGGAGAAATTATTCTTACGGGTCTGAGCTATCCTCAAAGGAAGAAATTTCTACGGGATGTTCGGAAGTACGTTTGGGATGATCCATACCTTTTCAAAAGGTGTAATGATAGAGTTCTTAGGCGTTGCATTACTAGTTGGGAAGTAATTAATATTCTAGAGCAATGCCACAATGCACCATACTCAAGTCATTATGGAGCTGCAAAAACTGCATCTCGAGTCTTTGAGTGCAGGTTCTATTGGCCTTCAATCTTCCAAGATGCGCATAGTTATATTGAGCAGTGTGATCGCTATCAAAGAATGAGAAACATCTCAAAAAGGAACGAGATGCCGTTATCTGGAATCTTAGAAATCAAGCTCTTTGATGTATGGGGATTAGACTTCATGGGTCCTTTCTCGACATCGTATAGCAACAAGTATATCTTGGTAGGAGTAGACTATGTTTCAAAATGGGTGGAAGCTCTAGCGTCTCTAAAAAATAATGCTAGAGTAGTTATCCGATTTCTTAAAAAACTCTTCTCAAGATTTGGAGTGCCGATAGCGATTATCAGCGATGGTGGGTCATATTTCTGCAACAAGCAATTCGAAGTCCTGCTTAAGAGATATGGGGTGATGCACAAGGTGGCAACACCTTATCATCCCCAAACTAGCTGACAAGTTAAGCTATCAAATCAAGAGCTTAAGAAAATCTTAGAAAAGATGGTCAGGACAGCAAGGAAGGATTGGTCGAACAAGCTCGATGATGCCTTATGGGCTTATCGCACGGAATTTAGGACACCTATAGGAATGTCGCCGTATAGACTTGTTTATGGCAAAGTGTGCCATCTTCCAGTAGAACTTGAGCATCGTGCATTTTAGGCCATTAACACCCTTAATTACGATTACAAAAAGGCCGGAGAGCGTAGAATTCTTCAACTCGAGGAGTTGGAGGAAATGCGTGATTTGGCATTCGAAAGCTCGAGGCTCTACAAGGAAAGGACCAAGAGAAGACATGATGCCCTTATTATCAAGAAAGATTTTAAGGAAGGGCAGCGTGTTCTCCTTTATAATTCACAACTAAGACTCTTCCTGGGGAAGCTCAAATCCAAGTGGAGTGGCTCGTATCTAATCATTAAAGTGTTTCCTTTTGGAACACTTGACTTGAAAAATAGTGACGGGAATGTCTTTAGAGTCAATGGCCAACGATGTAAAATCTACGTTGGAGGGGGCGACATTAATTAAGATGTAGAGGTGTAATCAATTTATGAGCCATCCAATGTGTGCACGTAAAAACAAAGAAAGGCTCTTTTACCTGCAGAGATTAAAGAATAGGATGTTTTGCGCTAAGTACATTTGTCTAATGAGTTTTCTAGTGTCACGAAAGATCCCGATCGACATTTGTCTCATTATTCTCCGTCTAGCACAAGATACATTTAGACTCGAGTGACGTGAAGAGAACTTCATAAAACACTCGAGGGGTACTTCAAAGAGTGCTTACAAGAGAATGATGAAGCATTTTGAGCTTTGCCCAAGTGCAGAAAATCATAGCACGAAGGACACTATAGCAAGAATAGCACTAACTCGCAAAATGAGCGTACCGTGCTACTATGCTGTGACCCTATTAGGCTGAAAGCCGAAAAGGTTGTGCGACAGGGTAGTTCGGCATGGTATGCCATTCGTGAGTTGTGTGAATTGCGAGTGTAAAAGTTGCACCTTTGACCCATGCGGATAGGGCATCTAGTTTTCAAGCTTTCCAGGAATGCAGCATAAATAAAAGCCAAAAAATTTAGATTAGAATGTCGTGTCTTTTGTCTGATCTTTTAGTTTTAGTATTTATATCGTAGGTAGATAGTTTTTGCGGTTCATACATAGTTGGTGTATGCATTTTGGATACAGAGTATGCCATGATCAGCAAAGCCAGGGTCGCAGGCGCATGCCATATAATCGAAAATAGGAAAGTTGGCGTACGCCAATGGACCTGACGCACGCCAGGTTCGGGCAGAATCGATTATAAAGGCTCTCAGGCAGATGCCAACTCTCACAAAAACACAAAACCCACTTTCCTCTCCGTACGAAATCAAAAATTTCAACTTGCCCAACACCTCCCAACCACTTAGGTACATTATCAAACCCTCCCCACGCATTATACGATGGTGGATGAAGGAAGATCTAGCCGGAATCCACGCCGTGATCAAGGGAAATGCCCTAGAATCCCTTCGTATTCTCCTCTGGATTCTCCAAATAGGGACATGCACGGCCGCTACAATGCCTATTTCTCAATCTTCAATGATTGGGAAGGAGAGAGGTACCAACATTTCTCCAAACTTTACACGCTTAGTCATTTTGAAATAGATTGGGATGACATGGCAGAGTTAGGAGTTGATAGACAATTGCATGCTGTGTTTGAAACGCTAGGTTGGGGTTATTTCGAGACCACGTCCATACTGGCTAGGCAGGAGCTTGTAGTAGAGTTCTATAGTATGTTGCAGGTTGCTAAGAATAGAAGATCTTTGACTGCACATATTTTTTGACTCAGAGTTTAGCATCGATGAGAGTGAGTTTAATACGCTCTTCGACCTTAAAGGAGCAGGCATATTAGACTTCACTCCTCTTACTCAGGCTCACCAGGCATGGCAAGAGATCACTGGTTTCGAGAGATAGAAGTCAGGGAATGTGCCTAATGCACTCATTAGAGAACCATATTTAGGCATTCTCCACCGTTTTATGACTCTGTCCATTAGTGGTCAATGGGAAGAGTCTAAAGTTTTTAGATCTCAGTTATATGCCATTGACTGCATGCACCACGACATTGACTTTAGTATGTTCGCTATGATCATTGACTGCTTTGTATGTATGATTAGTGATAGAGCACCTAGGTATCTTTACTTAGGTCATATCATTCTCGCATGGCACGTGACTTTTTTCCCTGAGCAGTTTGCAGCTTTTCGTGGTTCTATTGTGGAGCCGGTGTCTCTAGACATCGAGAAGCTCAGCAAGAGCAAGCTGATCAAGATAAGGATGATCGATGGAGAAGAGCTTGTAGAGTACAAGCCTTGGGAGGAAAGGCAGGCAATACAGCAGTGCCTCGGGGCACTACCACGAGTGCTGGCACAGATACAAGAGGAGAGAGAGCATCAGGCCCCAGCTCATTAGGATGAAGCGGGGCCGAGTCATCGGGCGCCTGACTCGCAAGTAGAGATAATGTTTATACGTGACCAATTTGGTGCCATGCAGGTGCAGCTATAAGGTCACAGAGAGCAACTTCATGGATATAACATCTAGTTGCAGGACTATGCCATTAGCAGTGCAGCTGGATGGGAGTGCTAGTCGAACTATAATGCTCACATGTGAGCTGAGGATGTAGCAATCAGAGAGGACCAGAGGGTAGCCCAAGCCGAGTTGGCCAAGTTTCGTGATGCTCAGCAGGCATTCTACACCGAGCAGAGAGCACCCATGGCAAGCCAACGGGAGTACATGGAGCAGTAGCATGCACACGCGGATTACATATGCCACTGGGCGGATACATACGCGACAAACATGAGCTTCAGTCCACCACCACCACCTCCACCAACTGAGGAGGATTGACCAGGGAGCTCCTACTTATTTTTTCCTTTTTCATTTTAGTTTTTATTTGCTTTGTTTATTTGTTTTAGTTGTTCATTTATTTTTATGTATTTTGACTATGTTTTTGTATTGTGTGTTTGTAACTCGTTTAATGATTGTGTTATGCTACTGTAAAGTGATCCTATTAGGCTCAAAGCCGAAAAGGTTGCTTGAAGGTAGTCTACATAACAAGTCATTAGTGTGTTACCTTTTGTTACATGTTTAAGTGTGTTTGTGTGTTTTCGAGATTAGTTTTTTGTGTCTTTGGTGATTTGGTCCAGAAGTGTTCTGATTTGAGCTCTTCAGGGTTAAATCTCCTTGATGCTTATTAACGTACCAAGTCATCGGGATTAAACTATCTCAACTTTGTTTTTTTTGTTTTTTTTATTTTGTTTGTTTAGGTGTTTATTAGTAACTTAGACACCTTGAGGACAATGTGTCTTTCAAGTGTGGGGGAGGGTTCCTTCTCGGAATCTTCCTTTTAGGTTGTTTAGTATATTAGTATGTTAGTATGTGTTGTTTAGGTTTAGCCTTGGCGTGAGTTTTTCAAAAATTTGATCCCTCTCAAAAATCTTCAACTTGTGTTAGAATTTTATCGTTTTCTTAGTTAGGAATTTAATTCAAGCACAAAGCCTAGGAATTGGTAGAAATCTCGCACTCGGTTGTTTAGATTAATGGTTTAACTATATAGACTAGACTAGAGAGTTGATGAGTGTACCTTGTGAGCATTTAAGCCAAAGGAAGAGACATCCGTCTCTATATTTTTCATGAGATGCATACTAGTGTCAGTTGATCGAGGTATCCTGCTAGTACTTATCGCCGTCTAGGTTACGTGGAAGTTAGTGAGACGACGGGGGCAATTTTTGATAGTTGAGCCAAGAGATTTAGAGACAAAATCCCTACATTATCTGTTGTTTTCACCATTTGAGCCGAGTCTTTTCTTGATCGTAGATTAGGAAACCGATTACAAACCCTACATTATCCTTCCTCCATACCTTTGATCATCCGATTTGAGGACATTAGGTTAGTATGTGTATCAGGTTTAGTTGGTAGCTTTGGTTTATTTTCGGTGATATTCATGGGATGTTTTAGTATGGCCATGTTAGAAGCCAAGTCTTTGCCTAAAACATGCTAAGTATGTATGGTTTGTGAATGTTTGAGTAAAAAAAAAGAATGTAAAGTTTAAATAAGGCATGTATTTGGGCAAGACTTGTGCTTCTCGGTTTTAGTTTATACGGGACTTGGAGAGTGTGCTTTTTATAGTTTATATTAGTGAGAAATGCTTTAGATTAGACGAGTGATTAGTTATTGGGTGGTTTAGCCACTATCCTTTCATATTTTACCTCACCTCTACCTTAAGCCCCATTACAACCCGATGAAAGACCCCCCGATCACTGATGACCATTGCGACTTTTAGATAACGCCGAGTAGGACATAGGATGCTTTGAGTACATTGACCTATATGCGAGTGATAGGAAGTTGACTACATTGATCATATGAGTGAAACACTTCTTTATCCTCGTAAGTTCAACCTTCTAGTGTCTTTTACATAGAGTTAACACTGTATTAAACAATTGAGTGTTAAGATGCCTACTAGTTCGTTGTGCTTTTTGCCTTGGATCGATGAACTAACTTAATTTATGATTTTATTTTGATACGAGTTGATGTTTTTGAGGGGAGTTAAGTATAGATCATTTCATGCCTTGTCTTTACCTTTTTATGAGTTTGTTTGTTCTTTTGATTTTCGTTTAGGTTGTCGACATTTTGAGTTTTTGCTTGGGGACAAGCAAAGATTCAAGTATGGGGGTATGATGAGTGTCGTAAACACTCATTATTCGTGTCATTTTCGTAGGTTGTTCTTACTGTTTTAAGTTAGTTTAGTCATGTTTTAGTTGTCTTAGTGTTAGTTTTCGTTCTTCGTGTGCTTTTGTTGTGTTTATCGTTTTTCATTATGTTTGCTTGTTTTTAGGAGCCATTTATGGTGTCTCAGAGGATGATCGAGCTAGACATGCGGATGCATGGATGAGAAGGAAGTTACGAGGGCGAGAAATGCGGATCACGAAGACTTGGTACATGCCAATATCACTAGCGCACGCCAGCTAGCCGTTATTGGACGACCTTTCACTCTGACGACCGGATTTACTCAAAGTAGGCCAAATCTAAAGACTTGGCATACGTCAGGTGCACATGGCGCATGCCAGACCAGTCGAGCTGAACAAAAATAAAAGCTGAGTGGAGGACAAACAAATTCCAAAGAAGTCAAAGGCAGTTTAGGACTTTGAGAAGACAAAATGTGGATATGTCTGACTTCTTTTAGATATTTTTAGGTTAGATATTTTAGCTAGGGTTAGTTAGTTAGATATTTTGTTTACTATTTGATTAGTTAGTTAGTATATTAGCTAGTTTTAGTCATTGTGTTAAGTGTGCTTGTTTTGGCCAAGTGTGGCTGAGAGAGAGGCACAAAATAGACAAAACTTGAACTCTCTCTCTCTCTATTCTTGGACTTGGAAGGAAAGGAATGAAAGCTTGAAGCTTCTAGCTAAGTTTTCTCTTCTCTTGTTCTTCCTTTTGTACATAAAGCACCATTATGTTTAAATATATT